>RJWT010008893.1:0-25715 GCA_004365215.1 Cuniculus paca | reverse complement strand
GACAGCAAAGACCTGAGCTCTTCTGATGATGAGAACAGCTGAGTTCATACCAGGAAAGCCAGAGTGACAAGCTTCTCCAGCAACAGCATACCATCTTTTCCAGTTCTCCTTTTATGCTGCTGGCAATAATCCTGAGATGGACTTTCCATACTCAGAACCACACTGACTCATTTCATCTGGGTGTTACAAGTTGACCATTAGTTAATCTACCGCACTCTACCCCTAGTCAACTTGATAATCAGACAAATTTCCTTAAACCATATCCACTGGCAGATCTGTGAAAAGTTAACATGTCTTGATCTATTGAGACTTACATTAATAAAATAATTACATATATACAATTCTTATTGAATTCATTTCTACACCAAAAGCAAATATTCAAAGGGTTCTCAAAATTCAAGATTAAAGCCACAATAATTTGACTAAATAACCTGACTATAAACATGTATCTAAAAACTCCATTAAAAAAATAAAAACCACATTAAAATCATATTGAGAGCTATTACAATCACAATCCTTGCTTCCCATTAACTTTTAACAACAGGGCGTGGCAACATTAAGAAACATCCAAAGAGATCTCCTGCATTTCAAATATACTCTTCCCTTCTGGTGAAAGGCCTCAGGTCATTTTTCCATTGTCCTGTTCCTTCTCATGAACTATGTTCTCCACTATTTCATCCTTGCAATCCACAGCTCCACTGGAGTCTTCCCTCTGGCCGAATGCTTCAAATTACCCTGTTGGCTCTTCACTCTTAATTTCAAACATAGATCCAGCCCAAAACTCTCAAAAGTATCAAAACCACCATCCCAACAGTTGACTGTATTGAAATTTTTTCGGCCACCCAAGCAATATCTCTAAATACAAACAAAACATAGACCAACTTCCTGCCACAGCACAACATACATCACCTAGGATCCAGCAGCCAGTGCAGTCCTTCTCGATAGAAGCTTCCTGCGCTTCATCCTAACTGGCAGCATTTTCATCCGTACTCTGATCCTTCCAAGCTCTTACCAGAGTCTCCTATACAGTTTACAACATACAGGGGCTGCCTTTTTGGTCAGTCTCTCAAAATCTTTCCAAATTAATTCTCAAGGATTTTACGCTACATGGCCAGGCAACATCACAGCAACAACCCCACTCCTGGTATTGAATTCCATCTTAGTTACTTTTCTCATTTCTGAGACAAAATACTGACACCCAAAGTTAAAGGGAGAAAAGTTTATTCAGCTCACAGTCTGTAGAGGTTTTAGTCCATAATTGGCTGACTCCAAGGCAGGGTGGCACATGACAGAGGGACGATAGTCTAAAATGGCAGAGGAAAGCAAAAGCAACAAGTGAGAGAGCAGGAAGAGCCTCTTTTTGTCCCTTATATTGTATCCAGTGTATGGGGGTTAGGTCAGTCCCAATCCAATCAGTGGACTGATCCAGCAATCATCTACCTTTAATTCCAGCACCCTTAATCCCACCATTGCACTGCCAATCAGTCACACACTCTAGATTCAGACACCTCTGACAAAGTTCTATCAAAAACTACATGAGGCTTTGGAGAGAGGTACATCTAGACACAAGGCCATGGAAAAGGCTTGTTCACAGTCTTAAACCTATAGCCCATTCCTTTCCCTCTTGCCGAGGAAACTTAAATCACCAAGTTATCACTGTGAAAGTCTGTAAGCATAGAGCCCCTGGCATTCCCTAAGGTTAGTGCCAACTCCTACACAAGTGTTAGGAGAAAAATCAGCACTGAAGAATCGACACACTTTGAGAAAGACTGAATCCAATGTTAATTTTTGATGAATGAAAATTCTTTTCTTCTGCTCTGAAAATTCTCTTTTCTCTTGGCAAGTCAGCAGTGACTACGAGTAAGTCAACACAAATCCTCCAGACATCCTTGGAATTCTTTCTTTCATCTGTACCTACATAGGTGGGAGTTGGATATAAATAGATCTTTATGTGCCACTCTAGGAAGCCAGGACACCTGTGACAAGTTGAGCGGAATCCTCAGTTCCCTGGATGTTGATTTGTATGGCAGTGCTGGACATGCAAAGGGATAGTACTTAGGGAGGATGACTTGTCTGTGAAAGTGACTTGTGTGAACTCATCCCAGCATGCTCTTGGATGAGGTATGTTATGGTTTATGTTTAAAATGTCCCCCAGGTCGGGGATGTAGCTCAATGGTACAGCACCCGCCTAGCAAGCATGAGGCCCTGAGTTCAATTACCAGTACCAAAAAATAAATAATAATGAAAGTCTCACCTGTGGAGGTGAAGACTGGTTGAAAGAGATGGGTCACTTGAGGGTGTGACCTGAGAGGCTGTATTCTCATCTGGCTCCTCCCCTCTCTATCTCCTGGCCGCCATGAAATAAGCGGTTTTCGCTGGGCGTGTTGGCTCACGCCTATAATCCCAGCACTTGGGAGACTGAGACAGGAGGATCATTGTAAGTTCGAGACCAGCCTGGACTACAAAGTGAGCTCAAGGCCAACCTAAACAGCATAGTGAGACCCTGTCTCAAAAAGACAAGGGCTGGGGATTTAGCTCAGTGGCCTCAGCACCTGCCTGGCAAGCGCAAGGTCATGAGTTAAATCCCCAGTGCTGCCAAAAAAAGAAATAAGCAGTTTTCTTTCACCTGTCCCTTTTCATCATGCTATTTCTATCTTGAAACTAGCCTACCATAGACTGAGCCCACTGATACTGTGAGCCAAAATAAACCTATTCTCCTTTTTGCGGGTATTCAATATTTTGTCCCAGCAACAAGAAAGTGACCAATACAGGCCAGGTCTCTAACAACTACTGTCTTTGCAGTTTGCACTTCCCATCTGTATTCCTTTGCTTAGTTGAAAAAGTGAGTTATTCACCTTTCCCAGCTGTGTATGTGTGTGCCTTTTAGGTCATTTATGTATTAGAATAGCAGGGAGCTGATGTAGTAGCACATGCATATATTGCCAGCTACTTAGCCAACTGAGACAGGAGGATCCTGTTATGGCTTGAGTTTAAATGTCACCCCAAAGCCTCATGTGGTAACAGGCATGACTTTGTCAGAGGTGGGTGGATCTAGAGTATCTGATGTGCATTGATTCATGGTGTGATGCTAGGATTAAGAGCACTAGGATTAAGGATTTAGGTGCCACCTGCCCAAAGGGTGGGTAGCCTGGATATAAGGGACAGAAAGAGGCTTGTCCTATGTAGAAGACCAAGTGGACAGCTCTCCTTGAATGCAGAACTATTGCCTCCACATTATTTAAACTGGGCCCTGTCTCCATGTACTGATATGCAAAGAGCTAGCTATGCTATTTCCTTCTCCCTTCAGTTGACTCTAAGCAATGCAAATAAGGCTAGCTAAAGTACTGATAAGACATCTCCAAGGCCAAATGACAATTTCCTGTTTCCTTGCATTGTGTTCCCCGTAGAACAGTTGAACGCAGTGGTTTGGCAGAGCCAGTTAGCTCCAGGACTGTCAACTGGGTATGAGCCTCAAACTAATAGGCTATGACTTCCCAGGGCACAAAGTTTACATATCAGAAACTAAAGCAGCAACCTCCTAAATTCATTTATATGCTATCCTAGCTATACAGACTGGTGCTTCTGCATAGCTTTCTCCCTGCATATTGTAGAGGTGCTTGCTCTCTGCCCAGCTAGCCTAGCTCACCTTGCTCATGTAATTCCCACCATCCTCACTGTCAGTCATCCTTGAACTACTCCCTTCTGCATGAGATAATAAATTCTGGGAAAGGCCTTGGATCGAGGCCTTTTGTCTGTATATCCTCACTTGGATTGGACTTAGGACCCCTTGGCTGCCCATGTCTTTACTCTCACTGTGGATTGCATTGGAGGTGGTAGATTGGAATTAACTTGCTGGGATTCCAATAACATTTTGATGGGATTACAAATGTAAGTTTCCAAATTGTGAGGAGGACTGGAAAAGGGATTTTAATATTTGATTACAATATATAATATTTGGGTTACAATATTCAATATTTGTATTACAATACTCCTGGGTTGCCTTTCTGAATTGCTGCTTCACCTGTTATTGCTGTCTTCTGCTGCCATGAACTGTTTCTCATCTGTGATGCCCCTCTGCTGTGCCAACCTGCCTTGAAGCTGGTCTACCATGGACTGAAACCTTTCCAAACTATGAGCCAAAAATAAATCTTTCCTCCTTTAACTTTGAGTGTCAGTTATTTTGTCCCAGTCACAAGAGGAGTATCTAAGACAGAGCCCAAATTCAAGCTCAGCTGGAGCAACTTAGCAAGATTCTATTTAAAAAAAAAAAAGTAGAGTAGCATAGAGGTAAGACTTTGGATGACTTGTTTTTTCTCTTAACATCTCCATTGCCAGTGTTATAATGAAAAAACAAAGACACTTTTTAAAGGTGCTGTGTACAATATCGTTGAAACACTGTAAGAGATGAGCTAATTCAACTTTCTCATTGACAGATGAGTCTGAGATGTGCCCCATCTCTAGGAGTCTATAGTAACCATCTAGGTTACTCCGCCCATTCAGGGAGTAGCATGGGTTCAAACTGGCTTTGCCAGGCTAATGCATCTTCTCAACTTGCCTTAGAATACAGACCATTCAGAAGCCTGACATGAATTCTTTTAGGGTCCTGCCTTTCTCATGGAGCCACCTCTGCTGATGGTTGCCTTTCATGCATTCAATTATACTATTATCAGAAAAAAACTATCTCTGTCATTGACAGCCTGCAAATTTAGCCAGAAATTTGTAGTAGTGATTTGGGAAATAGATACAAGAGGTAATATCAATCACACTGTTCTGCGAATACTGAGGAGGAGGAGTAGTTATAAATCCAGGCCATCTTTCCTGATTTCCCTAATATTCTACCTTATGAGAAGCTTCAAGAACTAATTCAGTCATAGAGAAGAAGTCAGTTATAAGTGGAAACACAGGGAGCAAGTGCCAAGCTATGGAAACAATAAAAAAAGAAATAACTAAAGGAAACGAGAGGAAAAGTGTCATGAAGGTATCAGGGAAGGCTCAAGCACACTTGGGATGGCAGCCCAGCTCACTTGACACCAATCAATGGCTGGGTGAAAACTCTGTGTCCTTGCCTGGGGATTCCTTAGTACAGACTTCAGTGAGGTTAACTTAAGTAGTGATAAGAACAAAACAGCAAAAAGAAAAATGAATGAGATAATGAACTCACTGTGTTTCTATTTATAACCGGCTTCTTCTCTATGACTGAATTAGTTCTTGAAGCTTCTCATAAGGTAGTAAAGGAGTAAAGCAGGAAGAGGAGACAGGAGAAGGCAAGGAAGCCTTCAGGAACAGAGAAGACAAACACAGGCCAATGAGCAAGCAACCCATATCCCTCCAGCCTGGGCTATAGACCTGACTTAGCCCAGGTACTTTTCCTTCAGTTCCCTGTTGTGTCCTTGCAAATCTTCACAACGCAGCACTCCAGGGGACTGCTGCCCCATCCGTCAGCCAACCTCTGACCCTGCTATCCCATGTTTTAGGGACTTGGCAGTAAATATATCTGTCCAGTCCTGGGTGCAGTGGTTTAGGAATGACTCAGAGAAAGCTGAGCAGCTGCCTTTGCTCACACATACGGGAGGGAGAAGAGGCAAATCTATTTTTGCCAAAGAGAAGAAGGAAAGGAGGGAGAGATAGACATTTATTGAACCCCTGCTGATGGCGGACTTCATGCAAAGGTTTTACGTATGTGATCTCACTGAACACTGGCAGTAGCCCCTCACGTGGATCACGTTACTTGGGATTTACAAATGAGGAAACTGCTCAAAGTCACACAGATAGAATGTGGTGAAGTCAGAATGGGAAATGAGAGTCTATCTAATATCAAAGCCCATCCTCAAAATAAATGAGACAGTTGAACACATCTGAATATTCATTGCAAGAGCAATTTGTAGAACCCAACGACACACAAAAAAAGTCCATTAATGATTTCCCTATGTGTAAAACAGGATAATCAGTTTGAAGTTTAGCTTTCTATTATGAGCTAATTTGTGAATAAACTCAGCCTTAATTTCTAATTCCCAATGTTGTGGTGGTTTAATCCCCACCCCTCTTAGAAGGCCACTCATTTGAGCTTATAGGGCAGCATCAGTATCAGAAGTATTTATTAAGTGACTATTGTGTGCAGAGTGCTTTAGTGAGTGAAATTTTATCAGAAAGAATTTACTGTCTCAGGACTTTCACAATCCAATAGTGAGATCAATGTGACTTCTTATTCTAAGGTCCAGATTCGAGAGTTTTCCTCAGGATATAATGAATTCTCTCTTTCTCTCTCTCTCTCTTTCTTTCTTTTTTCTTTCTTTCTCTTTCTTTCTTTCTTTCTTTCTTTCTTTCTTTCTTTCTTTCTTTCTTTTTCTTTCTCTTTCTTTTTCTTTCTCTTTCTTTCTCTTTCTTTCTCTTTCTCTTTCTTTCTTTCTTTCTTTCTTTCTTTCTTTCTTTCTTTCTTTCGATGGTGGCCAGCTGTTCTTTTTCTTTACTCAAGACCAAACATGAAGGGAAAAAATCAAAATAAAAGGGCCTATGGTAAATACAAGAACTTAATAAACTAAATCTGGAATTTAGACACACAAAGGGAAATGGGCAATTGAGGATAATTGTCAAATTATCTAATCCAAAATAGCTCTGCTATCTTCATTATCTACATATGAGAAAAATGATTTATATTGATTGAATTGTTCAATCAGTTAGGTACTTTAGGTCTTGTCTGGTTGGTCACTGACATAGGTTGAGAATCCCTCACTCAACATAAAACAAGAAAAGGGTTAATTAAAGTTCTTTGCCTTGTGAAGTGCAAGCGATACTGATCAACAGTAGATCTGTGATTCTTTGTTCAGGATTTAGGCCTATTGTCATTAATAACAATTTTTATGTTTTTATTTTTCATTTTGAAATTATTTTTTGACTACAAAAATAATGTATAATACATTTCCTCTAAAAATACTATTTTATATGCCTAAGAACTTATTTCTATATCCCTAATTCCATTCTCCAGCATCTGTCCAACCATTTCTTCTTTCTAAAGTGGCCACTATTATTACTTTGGTAGTTTACACACACACACACACACACACACACACACACACAGAAGAACAGAAGAGGGGAAGAAACCAAACCCTCCATTTTCAGCTTAACGTGAATCACACTTTTCATACCATTCGGCAACTCGCTCTCCTATGTAGTAATGTGTGTTGGCTGTAATTCCATTAGCGCCTACACATTCCTTCCGACCCCTTCACTGGAATCTGTGACATTTATTTAGTTATTCCTCCACTGGTGAATACTGAAATTGTTTCCAATTGTTTGCCAGCAATGCTCAATAAACAATCCTAAATATTAAACATGTGTAAGGATTTCTTTAGGGTCGATTCTGAGCAACTGACCTTTTGTAAGAAACAAGGATGTGCTCCCAAAAGCCCGTAAACCGTTTTTGTCTAACAAAGAATAAAGATGACGGAGACAGTGAAGCTGGTTTACTTCCTTAGATTGATTGTGCCTGGAGGCAGATCACTTCACTTCTGGGGTTCTCTCTCTCTCTCTGTCTCTGTCTCTGTCTCTCTCTCTCTCTCTCTCTGTCTCTCTCTGTCTCTCTCTCTCTGTCTCAGTGGTTTTACAACTTTCTCAACAATCAGAGTGTCCTAGAAGGTTTGTTCAAATGCAGATTCCTGGGCACCACCCTTAGAATTCCTGATTCAGTAGGCTATCTTAAAGAAAGGGAGAGAGGAGGAGGAGGAAGGAAGAGGAAAAGGAGGGGGAGAGGGACAGAGAGACAGAGACAGAGCCAGAGACAGAGACAGAGGAGAATATTTGCATTTTTAACAGGTGCTGCTCCTCCTGACCCGAGCTACACTGAGAGAGAGCCACTATTCTAATGGACACTGAGGAAAACAGCCTGTGAAATAGATCCTAGTTGAGCTTCTAAGATCCCTAATAGACCATTCAGGGAAATTGTAGGAGTCTGCCAATTGATGAGTTAAATATAAGATAGCAACTCAAAATTTGTTCTAGTAACAGTATTGGGCAATGATAAACATCAGTTTGTAAATCACAGAGGCAATTTCTTGAGCCAAGGAAGAAGGCAACATAAGTACCTTTGCTAGGAATCTCAGAGGGTCATCCAACTACTAGCTAAAGTCCCTAGAAATTCTTTGTCTTTTTTGGCAACATTTTTGACCTGTTCCCATTTAATACCATTAGGGTCTAAGAATTCACTCTGTGGCTCCCAAGCCATCCCATTTCATGTTAATTGATATTTGATGACCACCGTGTACTTCCTAACCCTGACCAAAATCATCTGTTAGAAGCTTTTAGCATCCATTCTAGTCCTACACCTGGGTTTTTCTCTACTTGATAGCAGTTATCATGTTCCTCTTAAGTCCATGGTTCTGAAACTGTAGATCAATCACCAAAGGAACTCATTAAAATATAGATTCCTACATCTGGCACCTGCGATTCTGATTCTATGTTAGAGGAACCTAAGGTGCGGCTCAGGAGTCCACGTTTTATGAATCCTCCAGGTGATTCTGACGCATGTGGGCTGCACATGACTGTTTATGGGACCCTCCTGTCTTTTTGTTTCTAAGCTCAATGAATCCAGCCCCAGAAGCAGCTTGTCATGGGACATGACTTGAATTTCCTTTCTGTCCTGGTTATTTAAGGTTGCTGGCCCAAATACCCCAAAATATACTTACTGACTCCCCTACCCTGATTTAATATTCTTCATAGTACTTATCCTTATCCTAAAATGATGTCTTTATATTTTTATTTAATGTTTGTTTCCCTTATCGTATTTAAGCTTCACAAGGATTGGGAACTCATTCTACATTGCTTTCTCAGGCCATTTAGCGCTTCTACTGGCGCCAGGCAAATCAGTGCATTCTGTATTGTATGAGTTTGCAAAAAATCTTATTTCTTGAAACAGAAAGCCAGAGAGAGACTCAGGCTTTTGTGACAACTGGCTCTTATGAGAACTCACTGCTTTGTGCTCATTCTCCCTCCCGGGGCAGTGTCCCCCATAACCTAAAGACTTCCCTCTAGGCTCCACCTCTTAAAGATTCCAGTACCTTCCCAAACTGCCACCCTGGGAACCAACTCTCCAATGCACAAACCTATGGGGGAATCACAACATTTAAGCCCTAGCGAACTAAAATTTTATTTAATGCACAAATGAATGGAGATGAAAAGTCAAGTTGATAGAAAGTAGCCAACAGGGAAAATGTAGCTATGCCAAAGTTCTAAAACTATCCAGAGTGAACAATCTATCTTGAAAGAAGGTATTTACTTAATGTTTCAGCCTAGGCACAGACAAACTTGACACAAAGCAGGGAAAGTGTGTTTATGAGACTGTGGAGGAACAGCTGGATTCAGTATTTTAGAGCCCCATATATAGTACAGAAGCCCCAACATTGTGTGGAACTTGGGCAATCAGAGAACCTAGGGAGAAGAAATAAAGGAATAGGAAAGAAATTACTCACAACCAACTTTCTGCCATGTGATTTTGCACAGAACTTGCCTCTTGCCTTAGCCATATTACAAGAAGTTTATCACCAAAGTTGTCTCTGTCTCCATTTGGTGGCTGTAAGTGATAGCAAAACAGACTGCAATTGTATTAACCAGGGTTCTCCAAAGAATCAGAACCAATAAGGTGTACAGATAAGTGCATGTAGAGGATGGAGAAGGGAGGGAGGGAGGGAGAGAGAGAGAGAGAGAGAGAGAGAGAGAGAGAGAGAGAGAGAGAGAGAAAGACATTTCAAGGTATTTTGCTGTGTAATCTACTTGAGTATTAATATAGGTAGTCCGATTTTCACTTGACTACTGTTAGCATGGTATATCCTTTACTTTGAATTACTTGTGTCTTTATATTAGTGCATTATTGTAATCCCAAATATTGAGTATGGTGACCCAAGTATTGTAATCCTTTTTTTTTTTGTTTTGTCTTTCTCACAATCCAAGATTACATTTTTAATCCTATTGAGATGTTTTTGGAATCCCAGCAAGTCAATTTTAATCTACCACCTCCAATGCAACCCACGGTGTGAATAAAAACACCAAGATATATTCCAAGTTAAGGGCAGCCAAGGGATCCTAAGTCCAATCCCCATGAGGATGTGCAGACAAAGGCCCTGATCCAAGGCCTCTCCCAGAATGTATTATCTTGTGAAGAAGGGGGTGGCCTGAGGATGAGTGACAGTGAGGATGGCGGGAACTAGGTGAGTAACTTGAGCTGGCTGCCAGGTAGTGAGAAAAGCATCACTGTAAAATGCAGGGAGAATGACATGCAGAAGGATCAACCTGCATAATCCAATTAAGGTAGCAACTGAATTGTTTTTGGAGGCTACTGCTTCAGTTTCTGATATGTAAGCCTTTGTGCCCTGGGGACTCACAGCCTCTTTATCTCGAGGCTCATACCCAGTTGACATTCCTGGAGCTGACTGGCTCTACCATCCCGCTGTGCTCATATCTTTTACAGAGAGCACGGTGCAGGAAACAGGAGGCTGTCTGATGGCTTTAGAGATTACATACCAGTACCTGGCTAGCCTTATTTGCAATGTTTAGAGACAATTAAAGACAAAAAAAATTAACATAGCTCTGTACATATCAGTATATAGAAATGTCTTGATATAATCAAAGTCACAGCGATTGTTTTGCATTCAAGGGGAGTCACTCAAATTGTCTCCTACAGTGTATTTTCAAAAGCAGTGTATACTTGCATTTACTCTTTTATGTAGTCTACAATTTTCTACCTTTAAATGGAGGTGGAGGGAACTTTGACCATTTACTTTAAACTTACTATTCGTATGTTTCGGTTCAGTCTGTCATTTTGCTGCCGCCTGTTCCTGCTGCTCCTTCTTCTTTATTCATTGAGTATTTTGTATGATTCAACTGCTCTTCGGTAACCTTTGTTTTGTTATTTTGGGGTTGCTTTATGATTTCTAGTACACATCTTTAACTTATCCTTGCCAACCATTGAGTAATCCTATAGCACTTCACATATAGGATAAGAATCTTACAATAGTCCACCTAAATTTCTTTTTTTACTGACCTCTATGCTTTTATCATCATACATCTAATTTTTCTATATATTACAAATGCCACAATAAATTGTTATCTTTGTCCAACTAAGTATATTTTAAAGGTATTTAATGAATAACAATATTTTATATATTTACAAACATTTTTATTTTTATATAGTTCTATACTTCCCTCTGGTGCCATTTTTCTTCTGTGTGAAAGACTTCCCCTACCATTTCTTTCAGTGCAAGTCTTCTGGTGATAAATTCTTTCAGCTTCTATGTGTCTAAAGTCCCTATTTTGCTTTTGTATTTGAAAGGTATTTTTCACATGATATAGAACTTACTTTCTTTTACTAGTTTAAAGAGTTTATTCCATTATCTTCTCAGTTGAATTTTTCTATTGTGAACTCTCCTGTTATATTTGTCTTTGTTGCTATCTATATAACTTGTCTTTTTTCTTTGTTTGCCTTTAAGATTTTCTTTTTATCGCAGATTTTGGCAATTTCGTGTAATGCCTTTTGGTGTGGTTGGAGATTATTAGCTTCTTAGATCTGTTAGCTTACGATTATCATCAAATTTGGAAATTTTCAAGCCATTATTTCTTCGAATACTTTTTCTGTCATTGTTTTTTTTCCCCCCTCTCCTCCAGGGACTCCAATTACATGTTTTAAGACCTCTTGAAGTTGCCCACAGTTCACCAATGCTGTTATTTTTAAATTATTTTTTCTTGCTAATTTTGTATATTTTTCATCTCAGTCATTGTATAGTTTTCACTTCTAAAAGTTCTTTTTAGATCTTTTAAAGGACTTTTGTTTCTCTACCCAACTTCTTGAACATTTGGAATACAGTTAAGATAGCTATTTTGATGTCCTTCTCTGTTAATTTTAATATCTGCATTACCTCTGGATCCACTTCAGTTGGTTGATTTTTCTCATTATGACTCATTTTCTTTCAGGTCTAGTAATCTTGTGTTGATGTGACATTATTGTTAATTTCTTATTCTTATTTTTATGCATATAAATACTTTTGTGCTTCATTCTGGGGTTCAGTTAAGTTAGCTGGAAACAATTTTATTTTTTGGGTCTCGCTTCTAAGGTTTGTAGGTGGGACCAGAGCTGTGTCTACAACTAATGGCAGGAACAGGCACTATCACCAGCTCTGTGTGAACATCAGGCACATTCCCTGTAATCCTCTCTGGTGATTGGGGTAGTTTGCTCCTATGCATATGCTCACCAGTACCCTGCTGAATACTTGAGGGGATCTTCCACAGTTCTCCATAATTCTCTCTCTTTAGCTCTCTCCTAGTACTCTGTCCTATAAGTTCCAGATGCCTTGGTTAAGCCTGCATCATGTGGTGGTCAAGACCCTGTCTAAAAATAAAAAGGGATGAAAATGTAGCTCATTGATAGAACACCCCTGGGTTTGGCTTCCAGCACCACACACACACAGTCCACAAATTATGATTCTCCTCTCTTCAAGGGGTGGAACTAATTGCTCTCTCACTGAGTGTTAGTGGGACTTCATGAATTACTTCTAGTGAGTAGAAGAACATGGAAGAATTAATGGTGTTACTTCTAAACCTAGGTTGCAAAAGACACTGAATTCTTCCTTACATATTCATCCTTTCTCTCTCTCTCTTCCTCCCCCCCCTTTCTCCTCCCCTCCCAAGAAAAGCCATGTTTACACTGAGAAGATACTCAAGCAGTCCTCTGGAAAGGCCTCTGTGACAAGAAAATGAGGCACCTTTCCAACAGCCGCAGGCGTGGCCATCTTGGAAGTGGGTCCTTCAGTGCCAGTCAACTGCAGCCCTGTAATCTCATGAGAGCCCCATGAGCCAGAATTATCCAGATAAAGGACTCCTGAATTCCTGACCCTCAAAAACTGAGAGATGATGAATGTGTGTTTCTTAAAGCATTAAATTTTAAGATCATCTGTTATGAAGCACTAGAAAACTAACATATCCTACAGCCTTACAGATCCTTCCAGTTTATGGTTCAGTCATTTAAATACAGGAGAAAGTACAACCAGTATTTCACATGCTGCTTTACCTGTTATATTTAAAATCTCTTCTTTGAATAGTGCACATTTTATACCACAAAATATCTTTGATAGAAAACTGAACCACATTTTGGAATACAAATGTTTTTCAAATGAGTATTTACTATTTTGGTGGCTACTTTAATAAAATGAAACCTTTAGAAATGTATTAGCTTTTTTTTTTAAAGCAGAACAGAAAAAAGGATAGAAATAATACAGTATTTCAAAAAAAAGCAAAAACCAGTAAGAAATCAACACTAGTTAATACATATATTAGCTTTTATAGGATTCTAGAATCTAAGAACTGTTAGATCTTCAAAGGGCCTTCAGGAGCTATGTGGCGCTCTGGACATTTTATACCAGGTGTTGTACTAAGAGCGTTTTCTAAGTTAGATATGTGTAGCTTGTACCAATGTGAATCTAAAGCCCCATATCTGCCACCATACATGCATGCATACATGGAATTAAGAGCCACATATCTTATTCCTGTTCCGTGCTGTAAGAATTTAGGAATGCACATGTGTGACTTTCTTACAGAAAGAGACAGAAATTGACTTTAACTCAGTGACCCAACTGGCCTGTGAGATCAGTTAGACCTACAAAGCAGAGAACTTGCCTTTGAGTGTCTACAGCTTCCAAACAGACGTGGGTGCTTACCATTTGCTCTCCTACATCTCCTGCTACTTCAGGAAGAAGGTGGAGTAGATTTCCCCCAAAAGATGCCCCCTTGCCGGCACCCTTCTATGTCGCCTCTGCAGTGGAGCGCTTGGGAGCCCGAAGTGCCTTTTCACCATGGTACCTGCTAGAATCCGAAGTTACTCCATGAAGAAACACATTATACCCCTCTGACCTAGTTACCACAGCTGTATCATTTATCTGTTTATACAGTAGCTTTTGAAATTTCACCTCTACAGAACTGTTACCCATGTCTTCCTGAACTAAACTGAGCATCAATATTATCATAACAAATCTTTTGCTGTGGGCAAACCCAAGTCAGAGAGGCTGTGACTAACTGTAGTCCTGGAGAAACTGAGGCTGAAGGATCCGTGCTGATGCCATAAACTGCCCAAATAGGTCCCTGCTTGACTCCTGGGTGCCCCTCCTCCCACTGAATTCTGGAGGACCTCAGCTCTCAGCAGACTCCTGGGCTTGGCCAAAGGATCTGCCATCATCTGGTTCCTGTCACCATTCAGGGTTTCTGAGAGCATTGTCCCTGTTCTTCCAAGGTGGAAACAGACTCAGAGCTTTGGAAACAGTCCCAGGATCTGTGAATGCAAATGTTTCTAGCAATCCCAGCCTTATATCCTAACTTAGGAAATGATTGTCTAACACAAAAATAAAGTTGACTCAAGTACTGATCAGGTGTATTTATGTTTCCATAAACAGAAAAGTATGTATGGGTGCATTTGACAGAAAGAAGGGACATGTTTCATATTTTGATTTTTTTAAAAAGAAGTAATAACAGCGCTATACATATTTAAAAATAATTTGTAAATAGCAGAACAGCCTTGTCTGAGGAGTGGCAAAAAAAATTTTTTTTTTGACAAAGAAAGGTTTATTTTTAAGTTTCTGAGGGGTTGAATTTAATTATAGATGGCAGCAAAGAGCAAGAAAAAGAACCTTGAAAGTTTCTGGGGGAATGGTAAGATTTTCTGAAAGGATGAGATATTTAACAAGTTATATTTTAAAAAACAGGCAGTATAAAGGCAGTATAAAGGGCAGGGGATATAGCTTAGTTGTGGGGAATATGCTTAGCATACCCAAGGTCCTGGGTTCCATCCCCAGTCCTTCCCCCCACCACCCAAAAAAACAATAACTAAAAAACAAAAAAGAGTAAGAGAGAAGAGGAAGAGGAGGGCAAAGGGGAAGGAAAAGATCCTTTAGGTAAGGATGGCATGCAGGACACATAACCTCAAAACATGGTGTCCACTCAGGCATCTGAGAAAACAGCAGAGGCATGATGGTCACTCTGACCTACCATTCTCTTTCCTTTTCCCCGAGGTGCGTCACAGAACTTAGGGTGGATTTTCTGAGCTTCCATGAGAGTCATAAAGACCCTATTTATGGGAATAGGAAGAGGGCTTCCCTATTCTCAGAGCAAAGGAGCATGCTCATCTCTGTAGATGTGGTTACACACGAGCCTTGCTGAGTTCCGGGTGTCTACCATTATGCAATTGTATTTCTCCACAACTCCTCCATGAAACCTGGCCTAAAAACACATGTGTTTAACTGTTTCTTGAAGTCTTTATTTCCTTGTGGAAGAAAGTTCCAGTGTCACATAAAAGTTAAATAAATTGGCATTTTTTCTCTTGTTACGGGACTCTCAGCTATGAACCTAGAATGGGTAAGGAAAAGATACTTTTTACCTTTATAGTGGTTTTCTTCAAATCTACCCAGAAATCCTTTCCACTGAAAGTTTAAAAGTTCACTAAAATGAAGTTACTTAAGAAAACAAATGTACTTTTGATGATGGTACCAAACAACATGTCTGCTTGTCTCCTTGAGTAAGATGTGTGGCTCAGCAGAAAGAATTCATGATGTTGGGCTAGCATCATTTGGTGACTATAAATTGCTTCAGATGGGACTTTTGAAAGCAGTCAAATATGTACAATGAGATGTAAATTATTTTCTAATAATAATACTAACATTTTAAATTATGAATTTTCAAAGGGATCTGAGGATGAGGGAGACAGGCAGGAAGGGGACAGGAAAGAAATAACATTATTAAAATGTGATATGTATATGTACCAGTTCCCCAAGATGAAGGTTATTATTATGTTTCAAAAACATACATAATAAAAAAGAAACAAAAATAAATAAAACAAATAAAAATAATATAAAAGAATGTAGGAAGGAAGGAAAAAAATTATGAAACACATGAGGCCAAAAATTTAATAGGATGGTAGATAAAATTTAGATATGTAAGTAGAGCTAAAAATAAAATAAAATTATGACTTTCACTAAGAGCATTGTCTAAATTTCAGCTTTCTAAAAGGATTAGGAACCAGGTATGATGCCATACACCTGTAGTCCCAGCACTCAGGAGGCTGAGGACTGTGAGTTCGAGGCCAGTCTGGGCTACACACTAAGTTCAAGACCAGCCATGACTATATAGAAAAAAAAAAAAAAGGATTAGATATTTTTATTTTACAAACAAAAGACATCAAGTATGCACTGAATATGAATTCATGAGACTTAAAGGAAAGCCCATGTCACAGAAAATATGAATGTAGTTAGGGGTCAAGTTAACAAGAATGAATTGTGTGTCTTTTACTACCTAATATGCTATTATTGGTGCTCAAAAAATATTTACTATAAAAAAGAAGGCTTGTCAGTGAGTCCAGAGCAATTCACTTGTATTAAATCAAATGGTGACTTAAAAAATGCTTCATTTCTCTCTTTTATTTGTAGGTATTATTACTTGGCATTCAAAGCACATCAAACACCTCCTGCTAGCAAAGAGAGCTGTGTTACTATCTTGGAAAAGTCCAGATTAGATCACTGGGTGCTGGGGAAAACAAAGGTAGTTCTTTTTTTATTGTTCAATCCGTCACCTAGTATGTTTTGCTTCATGCCTTTTGTCTCTTGTAACTGGTATCACTAGCAAGATGCTTTGTAGGTGGTATAGTTTAGCGGGTGAAACCCCAACCCGAAAGTGATCTTTGCCAGTCTTGAGTCAGGAGCGCGGAGAGCTTGGGGACCGGTGGAGAAAAATCCTGCTTGTGTTTTGACTGCCACTTAGCACTTCTAGATCTTTGAACTTACTTTAAATACTTTTATTTAAACTCTCATTTTGAACTCTTTATATTCTAGCACACATGTAAATATATAAATCATATTATGGTGGTGGTGAGTTTCCTTTATAGTGTGGTTTGTTTTTTTCCCCAAACTCACGTTGTGTTATTTATTGCACATCCGATTATTAGTTTCATCTTGTGTAGTTTTTAATTTGGGGCAACATCATGTCCCTGCAGGACTCCAGATTTTATGGCCCAATCCTGAATTGCCTTACAGAGTCAGCTTTAGCCTGAATGTTGGTGGCAGCTCCTGAGCAGAAATTAGATCTCAGTGCATCAGCCAGGTCCCTCTTCTTCCAACTTCCTGTGCTCGCCATGGATGGCCCTGCTGGTTACACCTCCATGAGAGGCTGTGGAGAAAGAGCAGAGCTCAACCTGAGAAAGTGGGACCCCTTTCCTGAACTGTCATGCAGGCCTAGAGAGCGTCTAGGGTCACTTCAGCCCTAGGTGGAGACCTCACCTTCTATTTATGTCAATAATCAAGGCTCAGCAGCCTGAGAAAGGGAATTGTATTTGTCCCTAAAAATGTCAGTAATAGCAGCATAACTCAAATCAGCTCCATTTAGATAATAGTTTCAAATATTTACATTAAATATGCTGGAGTAGCATGGCTTTCTACCGGGAAGCCCATGTGTAATGTGAAAACTAATGCCTTTTTTCAGGTTTTTCTCAAATATTACCATGTCGAGCAATTAAATTTGCTACTGCAAGAAGTCATGGGCAGAGTGGTTGTGCTGCAGGCATACACCAAGGGGTGGCTTGGAGCCAGGAGATATAAAAGAGTCAGAGAGAAGAGAGAGAAGGGTGCCATTGCCATCCAGTCGGGTAAGTGGACCAGTCCATAAATGCCGCCTCAAGTCTTGGTGTTTTGTTAAGTACTGAGGGCTACTTACCTGTTGTTGTTGTTGTTTTAAAGTGGTCACTTCCTTTTTTCTTTCTCTTCCTTCCCTTCTTCCTTGTCTCAGCAAATATTTATCAAGTGTCCACCACAAGTCTACACCTTACTAGATGCTGGGGCTGCAGCTCCAAGAAGACCACCATGGTCCCTCACAGAGAGGCACACAGGTCATTATAGTATACTGTGACAAGTGTCCAGATAGAGATATTATGAGGGACCCAGTAATGTAACACACGTGCCATCTCTCAGAATGGCTGAGATAATACATGCACACTTCCAGGCCTGGCTGGTTTTCAACATCAGTAACACCAATGCCATTTCAGCAGGTTTTTCTAGCCCAGCCAGAACTATAACCTAAGGGAGCAAACTTCTAGTCTCTCCTATGCCAGCCCTGCTGGTGGCTCTGTACATGGGTTGGTGTGCTCCAGACAGTAGTGTCACTCCTGCAACAGATGAGCAGTTGTTAAACACCAGATCTTAAACATGGTGGGTGACTCCTTTGCACTATCAGAAGCTATACCCAGACTGTGCCTTAGCTGACTTTACATCTCCTGAGCAATCTCAGCCTCTTGAGTAGTTGAGATATTTAGGCTGAGGTTGGGGGAGCAGGCTGTCGGATTAACCCCTTCTCCCCAGCCCCTTTGTCTGGTATCTCCTTCTTGCCCCATCTCCCTTCCCTCCCCCATCCCATCTTCCCCTATCTGAGCTGCTCCTTAGCTCTGAGCTCACTCTCAGCCACTATTTTGTCCCATTATTACTCCTCTTACTCCCCTCTGTCTTCCTCTATGATTCTCATGGTCGTCTTTCTCCCAAATAAAAACATTAAAAGGGTCAGGCTATTTCAGTGCCTTCCACACCATCCCCCCAAATCTCCTCCCCCATTCAAGATCCCAAAGTCTCCCTCCATGGATTGGAATGACAGGGAACCACCTCATTAGAGCTCACATGACTCCTGTCAGGGATCCAGAATGTTCTGGAAACTCACTGCTTGAACAAAAATGGCTCCCAGAAGCATTTTTAAAGCCACTCTGTGAGTACAGAGTGGCCCCGCTTCCCACCATAGCTCACGTATCTCTGCTCATTTTGTTCAGGGAGAAAGCAGAGGGGGAAGAGAGGGGGAATAGATTGGAGGGGGAACAGCTTATATCAATTCTCTGGCACGTTGTTAAATTAATGTCTTTCCTAGCACATGGTTTTATATTTTTAGCCTGGAGAGGATATGATGCACGGAGGAAATTTAAGAAAATAAGCAACAGAAGGAATGGGTCTGCTGTTCATATTCAAGCAGGTAATTAAAACATCATTTCTCAGTGTCCACTTGAAAATATTCTGTGATTATGCTGAAATGAGTTTAGAAAAGCTGAAAGGCTAATAACTCAGGAGCCCTGGAGTGAGTCAACAGTTCTGGGGGGTCTTCATATTTGTTTTGACACACTCCCTGTGTGTGTGTGTGTGTGTGTGTGTGTGTACAAGGCCACCATGAGCATTTGCTGCATGCCACACTTGGCTAAGTGGCTGAGAGGGGGCCCTTTTATAGTCCCATTTTTCTTTTCAGTACTGGAGACTGAACTTAGAGCCTTCACACTGAGCTACATCCCCCCTCCCTTCTATTCCTTATTTTGAGACAGGGTCCCATCAGGTTCCCTAGACAGGACTCAAACTTCCAATCCTCCTTCTTACCTCAGTGCTGGATTATAGACATGCACTACCAGGTCTTGTTTATATTCCCAATTTTATAAAGGAGGTAACCGAAGTCCAGAGGTGTGAAGTAACTCACGCGTGATCTCACAACTTGTCAGTGGCAGAGCCAGCATTTGAACATGGTTTGGACTGAGTCCTCTTTGCATACTGCTAAGGGAGCAAATTTTGGTCTCATATGGCCTCATGAGTCCCTTGTCTGTGAAATGCGAGCACTGTTTTAAAGATCTGTTTATTTTCAAGGCCTGCCTCTCAGCATCACTTAGGAGGAGTAACTCAAGGACTTTCCCAAATCTAGGCCTGGCGGGGGCAGGCATGGTCTCTGGGGCTCATGGGGTGAGCGCATGGCTCTTAAGACTCAGCTTGCCCTTGGCACCCTGAGTTCTGTGAGCTGTAGTTACTCGCATCCATTCCTTCTCTGTCAGTCTGCTCTTCCACACATGTTGTGTCCACTGTAACTGCCAGGCTGGGCCTCCCTCCCTCTTTTGAAGCTATTTCTATGAGGCTCTGGAAGAACCTGCCAGGAGCTCTGTGAGCAAGAGACACTGGAGAAATTGGAGATGGAATGAGAGAGCAGAGGTCAACGGACCAGCGACAGGGAGGGAGGTCAGGTTTCAGACACAGCGGCAGAGCTCTGAGCACATTCTTCAGTAGGACAGCTGCAGCCTTTTCTCAGGTCTGGCCCAGAAGCTGGCTCCAAGGGCTCTTCTCTGGACTCTCAGGCCACTATTGAAGGCTGATGTTGTTAGAACTAAAATATTGGGGAGGAATGGGTGCCATTTAAATGTAAATGTGTAACATTTAACACCTTCTCCTCTCAATTCTAAATTCCACAACTTCAAAGTCTCAGAAAGAGGGATGCAATTATTGTTGCAGTTCAAGAAAGACAACTCAAAGAGCATCAGTTCCCCATTTGCCCAACTCACCACACACACAGACACACACACACACACACACACACACACACACACACACACAGAGTCTCCCATCAAAAGAGGATACTAGGTTGATTTCTGATCTGGCAGTTTGGCCCAAATCCCAACATATGTTTTAAAATATAAACTTCAAGTTTGTATATTGTTGAACCACTGAGGCTAGTATACAAAAATCATAAATCCACTTTTTCTTATGTGAGAATCATCTTTAGAGGGCTCCCTATTCTGTGCTCTATTTTTGCCAAGTGAACACAGCATCAAAGCAGATCTGCTTCATCATCCTGGGCCCAGGACAGGGGTGACTGCATCTGGTCAATGCAGCACCTGTGGGGTAGCGAGTTTTTGGTTAGTGCACCTGGGGAGACCATGTCTCTCTCTCTTTTTTCTTTTTCTTTTTTTTTTTTTTTGTACCAGGGATCGAACTCACAACCTTGTGTTTGCCAAGCAGGCGCTTATGCCACTGAGCTAAATCCCCGGCCCCCTATGTCTCTTTATGATGCCTCATTTTTTTTTTAACTTTGTAAACACCTGCTTTCCATAATCTCACAGCTAGTGTTCCTACCTACCAAGTTATGTTGGAACATATATTAACTGACTTTGCAGGACCTTAGGCCGCCTTAAAGGTGACCCCAATGCGACCTCCCAACACCACCGCTATCCTCTAGCAGCCAGAGAGAAAGCAGACCAGTCTCTGCCCTTCTGCAACACCGTGGACAGGAACTGATGTGCTGCTTTTGCCCTGGTGGGAAAGAAGCTCGGATAGGGCAATGGCATTTGCATTTTATGGGCAGTGTAATTTTATTTGAGAAGGTTTTCTTTATCTTTAGATTTTTAAGGCATGATTGTATTTATCTAAAAAGCAAAGCACCTCGTTCTGAATTGTCTGTTTGGGGTTCTGATTTTCCAACACACAACCCCTTCTGTGCAAGCTCCCCCTTGTGCCTGCAGGGTGTTTCCAAGTGTACTAAGAGCCAGGTCGCCTCACCTTTGAAACCTGCAGGAGGAGGCTTAAATGAAGGATGATAGCTTAGCAAATCCACTTCAGGTCATTTTCTGAGCTTTAGCTCTAATTGTTTTTTCAACAAAGCACTTTGTTGAATGCATTTGTTTGTACTTCTCGTTCTGGCCACAGTGGTCTTTTCTTTTCCTTTTTCTTTTTTTGATGGTGTTGCTAAGATATGTTATATATTTTTAAAAGAGCAGCCCTTGAAATTTAGGAAGCATTTGGCCTACATGTTGCTGCAGTGCAACGCATATTGAAATTTGTTTTCCTTTCATCTCCTTCCCAATAAAAGCAGCCGCGGCTTATCCCTTCAGCTTCCTCAGAACTTCCTCTCAGAATTCCCGATCTATTACGGCACATTCACACACCAGCAACAAGCTGCCTTTTCATGCTGTCAACCTTTTTCATCTGAAATGTAAATTAATTCTTGCTGGTATGCCTTGACAGAGATCAAAGTCGGGTATTAACCTTCCCGGGCGGGCTTTCTCCTCCCGAGGACGAGGACTGGCAGCCGCTGGTAGGAGCTGGTGTCCTGCTATGGGGCCCTCCACCAGGCAGCCCCAGTGGAGGACCCACCCTCTCCAGGCTCCCAGTCCCGTTGTAAGTGCCCTCTTCAGTGCTTTCAGCTGGATGCCAAGCGCTCTGCCTGCTGATTCTCAAGGGCCAAGGCAGCTTGGTTCGGTTGTGCGCCCTGCCCTGGGATCCCGGGCTGAGCTGAGTGGCTCTGTCGGGAGTGATCTCCAGATTGGAAGCTTCTCCCTGGCTGGCTCAGTGGGTCACCTCTCGCCTGTCAGTCTTTGAGGTAGGCCACATTTGCATTTTCCAAATAAACAGATGTCTTTCAAATACATGAGCTGGTGGTCTGGAGATCTCCATGGGCCCAAACAGTTCACCAGCCAGTGATCAAATGTTAGAAGAGAAAACAAATGGAAAAAACACCCTAGGTACCCTGGATACGTTTCCTATGTGGGTAAGTGCACGAGCAATAAAGGGCCTTTATGAGCTGCAAGGAGGTGGGAGAGAAGGAATGGGGGCTCCCTGGCCAAGACGCTCTTTGCTTGTTCCCTTTGGGGACTGGGGGAAGCAACTTTGAATGTCAACTTGGCAAGAAGTGCCATGTTTTCTTGTTTTTATTATTGGCTAATTCTGGCAATGAGTTCTTGCCATAGAAAAGCACCCTCCTTTAAATGCTAAAGAATTACAAACACATCCTTTTTAAAACTGAGAAAATAAGATCACATATATTAGTGTTCAGATAGATGGGATACTCTAAAAATGAACAGTTATATTCATTCCATTACTAAGCTATTATTTTAAAAAATGAACTACATTTTTTTCAACTAAAATGCATATATTCCTCAGTGAATACTATCAAAATAAATAACCTTGAGGGGATTTTAAAAAGATTTATAAAATATATGAAGATCATTCTTTGATTTCGTTGTTGCTGTTAGTTTAAAGTTGTCCCTGTGATGTATTAGCCGATTTTGGGCTTCGGGTCGGGGAAGAATACCTTGTGAGGAGGTGACAATGAAGCCTAGGGCCGCGGTGGTGAACCTAAGACATGCGTGCCCAGCGCACTATTTGCATGATTGAAAGGTCTGCTCTAGGGGATCTAGGGTATCTCACACACACACACACACACACACACACACTCACACACAGAGACTCCATTGGTTTCTGCCACATTTTCATCACTTTGCTTTTGTGCTGTAAAAATTGTTCTTCCTTACTGTCCTCTGATCTGCATACTGCACCCCAGCCCTGTGACAATACCACCAGTGTCATTAGAAGATAACAAGAGCACTGCAACGGGCCATTTCTCCTCCGGTGGTCTCTGGGGAAAGTGCTTTTCCCAGTGTCTGCAGCAGCACTGCTCCTGGCCCAGGGGACACAGCAAGACTGTGAACAAACATCTTATAGTGGCTTCTAGTGGGACCCAGGATACGTCATGCAGAATGGAGTTGTTTTAAATGCTACTTCCCCAAGTGAAGTCCCTACCTTGTAATAGAACCAAAGTTTTAGTTTCTCATGCTGCCTGAACTTTTAAACTCTCTCAGAGTAAGATTTTTCTCCTATCCTTTTCTAACTTTAAAAGATTCTTTCCTTTAGCATTTTTCCTGGGTTGGTGATGATTTGGTAGTTGCAGCAATTTCCTGAAAATACATTTCCAGAAATGTCCCTCAGTGTGCAGTACAACTTTTGTTTTCTTTTTCCTTTCCTTTCCTTTTTGTGGTACTGGCAATTGAACCTAGGGCCTTCACAATGAGCTATACCCCAAGCTCTTTTGTTATATTTTATTTTGAGACAGGGTCTTGCTAAATCCCTAAGTGACCCAGGCTAGGATCCAACTTGCCATCCTCTTGTCTCAGCTTCCCAGAGTGCTGAAATGACAGGTGTTGAGCCACTACACCTGGTAACAACTTTATTTTACTTTATTTTGGTACCGGGGATGAAACTCATGACCTCACACTTGCCAGGCAGGCACTTACGCCGCTGAGCTAAATATCCAGCCCAACAACTTTATTTTAAATTAGTATATTTTTTCATTCATTCCTATATTCAACTGCTACTTATTAAGCACCTCTTCATGCTGGAACTACCATGGAAACAATGGGATTTAATTTGGAGTTTCAAATTCTCCCACTCCTATAGAGAGGGTTCTAAAATATGCTCTCCTTCCAAGGATGCTACTTGAATAAACCAGAAACTATATTACATCATCACTCACTGGAAAAGAGTTCTATGAAATCTAAAGCAATACAAAGGGTAAAAGTCATTATAAAACACCACCAAGGAAATGCACTGAAATGACTCAGGCTTCTTGGAGGTAAAAACAATCACAGAGCTGGGCGTGGTGGTGCACACCTGTAATTCCAGCACTCTGGTGGCTGAGGCAGGAGGATTTTTGCAAGAGCAAGGCCAGCCTGGGCTAGTAAGTTCAGGATCAGCCTGAACTGCATAGTGAGACCCTGTCTCAAAAAGACATTAAAAAAAAAAAAAGAAAATCAGAATTTTTCTTTTTTGATAAAGCTGTGCATAAGTAGATCATTGATCACAAGCCAAATAGGAGGGGGACTGCAAGGGAACACACCATTGAGAGAAAAAGTCCACTGGGAACAAACAGAAGCACAGCAAGCTGGCCTCCGTCACTCTTTTCTGTGTCTCTATTTGTCATTCTACCTTTAGTCTACTTTTTCTTTATTCCATTTCTGTTGGAAAGGTCCATGGTCCTTTTACATAAAAGCTTAATTCCTCAAAGCTAGAGTCCTTGTCAGAGGAAGTACAGGTGTGAGAGAAAGCAAGTTCCAAACCGTTCTTTGCTATAGGGCAGGAGCCAGCTGCCTCCCCTTTCTTGTGTATTTGGCTGTATTCATACAATAGCAAAGAAATGTCTGGAAGAGTTACCGAGTGCACCTGGGCTTGAGATGAGCTGGGAGCTGCAAACTGGCTCCCCTGTCTTCCTAACCTTTGCTTCACTGAAGATGGGGTGCCCTTCGGGCTGAGGCCAGGGGCCCTGCTTGATCTGCTCTCCTGCTCTCTTGGTTTCTCTGGCTCTTAGTATACAGTGGGCTCTGGTTTCTGACAGGTGTAGGTTTAGTATTTGGGAAAGGGAAGCATCATGATTGACCTTAGGGAAACGTTACCTGTCTGTGAGCATGATTGAGACCCATGGAGAGCCTCAGGAAGCATGGCTTTCAGCAGTTGGCTTACAGCGAAGAAGACCTGGCCTGTGCCTTCAAGGTGTCTCTCCAGAAGTGAGCTCTGCCAGACCTCTCTGGCACAAACAATAGAATTTTTATCACGGCTTGGCCTGGAATGAAGAGAAACATCCCTTGCTATGGAACGCAGCGATTGCTGATGTAGGGATGAAATAAGCCAGAGGGCAGCCTTAGCTACTGTGGGCCTAATGCACAGACGACAGAAAGCTGCAGTCACCATGGGCTTGAGGACAGTGTACCATGTGTCACTGACATGCATCCTCGAGGTGAAACTTTGGGGCAGCAGTTGCCCCCCACCCCCAGGACTCTAGATTAAAACTGCACTGCAGGGCAGAACCTCTGCAGTTTGTAATCCGTTTCCTCCTTGATGGAGTGCATGGAGAGCACCGGATCGCTGTAGGGAGGAGGTGCCCAGGGCGACATCTTCAGCTCCTGAATGTTGGACGTGGCTGCATCCCGATGACCAGTAGTGCCCTTGAGCTGCTTTTGTGCTACATCCTTTTCAGCTTTTTTCTGTGTAGAATCTTACAAGTTTTATTAGCTCTTTAGGCTGTTAACACACTATGATAAAGAAACACTAGTGAAAAAATTACCTGTGCTTTGGCAAAAATTGATAGGATATTTT
>RJWT010008892.1:0-19367 GCA_004365215.1 Cuniculus paca | reverse complement strand
CTAGCTTTTCCAGAGAAAATATAACCACTTGATCCTTGGTCAATTTACAGTTTCCAAAAATAAGTACTTCAAAAATAAACAGCTTATTCCTAGATATTTCAATGATAGGTGTCATGAAAAAACAGAGGCACAAGAACAAGTTATTATCTGTCCCTACCACTTGTAAGGACAGAGCCAAAATGCAGGGAGCTGATTCATTCTGTACAGGGATTAGTTTTCTATCTTTTGGGAAAAAGAAACAGGTTTCTTAGTAATTTTCGATAGTACAGAGAAATTCCTATTTTTTCTCCAACTTGCAACAATAATTGCTGGGCTATTTGGAGGTGATGGATGCTCCTGGGGACTACTGTCTTGTTCTCAGTATCTTCTGTCTGTTTCCTGGCTGCCAGGAGTTGAACAGCTCTGCTACACCCTCTCCACCATGATGTTCTGCCTTACTACAGACCCAGAAACAAAGAAAGCAAAGGGACCATGGACTAAACTTCTAAAACTGTGAACCCAAATAAATCTTTCATATTCTAAAATTGTTTTTCTTGGGTATTTTGTCAGAGCAATGGAAAGCTAAGATACCATCCAAGCACCCTGGAAAGTTTAGGCTCATAGGCACAGAAGAGGGTGACAGAGGATGAAAGACGGTATGAAGTCCAAAAACTGACACAGGAGAACCTGAGGTCCCAGTTGTGGGAAAAGAAAAAAAACAAAACAAAACAAACAAACAAAAAAAAACCACCATATGCCCCAGAATTCTGGGAGGCTGAGGAAGAAAGAGCATAAGTTTGAGCCCAGTCTGGGCAACACTGCAAGACCATGTCTCAAAATAATAGAGGCTAGGGATGGGTTCAATCTCCCATACCACAAAACAAAAATAATACAGCATTATGCACCCATGAGAAAGACACAACACACATATCTTACTACCAGTCCACAACTACACTTTTGTTTATACAAGTACAGTGAGCTCATAAAGAAGCAGGGGTTGGCACAGGCTTGTCTGGTATGTGGATACCTGAAGCATTGGTGCGAATGTACAAGATTTCACTCTTGGCCCCACGGATGTGGTCATTCTCTACCATGGTGAGGGTCACGGCCTTGACATAGACCGCGTACTGTGTCCAGGGCTTCAGTCCCTGCAGTAGGATGCCAGGATCCACATCCTTGTTAGGAGGCAGGTCCACATCCACCATGTTCCAGCTGTTGGAGCCACAAGCGTCCTGCCCATCATACTCAGTGACATTTTTGAAGGGTCTGAAAGACAATCAACCAAGTATAGAGAATGTTTTGAGGCTCTGGCACCAAAGCTCTTAAGAACCTTCCCTATAGGCTGACCGCATCACACTTTCTATAATGGGAATTTCAAGGAAAATGAATAACCAATTAGATTCATACCAAAGAACAGTATTAAGTACCTGGACTCAGGGGTTCACCAGTTACACAGTACAGGAATGAATACTCTGCCTCAGGAAGAGCAAGTTACCAGGACTGAAAATACTGCCCCTTAAGAAGACATGCAAATGCTACTTTTCTCTCCTTACCTTCAGCAATGTTTTTTTACCTTTCAGTAAAAAGTAGCAGTCATTTAACACAAATATCAGATTTGATAAAGGATGACTTTTAGAGAAAACTTACTTTTCTGCAGAAAAAAAGAAGTACCTTCTACAATCCAAATTGTTTACAGAATATTCTGATGTTTAACTATCTTGTAATATTCAAATATTTAGTTTCCAGATTGTCTCAGAAACTATCAGCTACATCTCAAGTGAAACTAACAGCTGATGTTTCCAAAGTATCAGTAGAACTTTTCGCAAATTTTGTGCAGATGCATGGCTGGGTAGGGATTCTAGATTTATGAGCCACCAGTCACTGGCTTCTGAAACAGACGTGAACAGGACCTGCCTGTTGTCGTGACAGGAGATCATGAGGGACTCCCACACATACAAACACCGAACGCCTAGCAATCTTGTTTCAGCTTTTGTCACTGGCTGTGACAATTCTAGGACCCTGGCCTAGTTGGGGGAAAGGAGCCAGAGGCTGCCTCTGGTGCCTCTGGTTCTTGCTCTGGGGAAGCCAGGCAGCCGGGACAGACACATATGTATAAAGGTGGGGTTTGGGTAAGGGGATGACTAGGCAGACTGGGGTAACACTCCAGATAGGAGAAGGGGGATCAACCAGAGCTGCAATTTTGGGGCAGTACGTTATGCCTGCACAGGCAGGTGAATGTCATCTCATGGCACAGGAACAGCCCCCATAGATGCTGGGAGAAGTCATGCAAAGCTGGCAACACAAAAGCTGGTCTCTGTCCACAAGCTCCTTCCCTTGTCTGGGGCTTCTGACCTTGAGCAGCAGCCGTGAGAGGCCTGTGGAAAGAGTGACTGGCCAGCCTAGGGTTACACGCCTGTAGGGCATTCCTGGTGTAGGGGTTCATGGGCCCAAAAGCTGAAACAATATTTCAATGAAGTCGCCTGTCCGTTTATGACAGTTTGGACCCAATCCTCTAAAAATCCAAGCTTTTGAACTCTTTGGGTTGAACTTATTAAAACATCTCTAATTACCACTAAACAATGAAAAGCCTCAAACTATCGTTTTCCTGTTTATGGCTGACATTAACTGGGATGGAGCCACGGGATAGCTGGGGAGGAAGTGAGAACGAAGCTGGTCTCTCAGCCTGATTCTTTATGGGCCCGCTGCTGACTTCCTGTCCAGACAACATATATAACCTCCAAAGGACTGGCCACAACCCTTCCCAGGCCCATCAGCAGAGTATCGCCCAGGGCAGAAACTTACGCCTCCTTGTAGTAAACAGTGAAGCTGATGAGATCCCTGTAGTCCGGGGGCCGGTACCGGTGCCAAGTGATGATGATTCGGCTCTTCCATGTGGTGGTGGAGGTGAAACGTAACACGTCACTTTCACCTGGGGCACAGAGGTACATCTATGAGTGACAGAGGTCTCTGGAAAGACATCTATCTGGGCACTACTTCCCTCCTCCCCAAAGATGGCCATCCATGCCAAGTCCTGTCGACGTGGCAGGTGGCATTCTTGTTTTCCACTAACAACTCAAGCATTTCACTGTGTGAAGACCTGAGGGGTTCATTATTTGTTCTAGTTCAGTCATTGCTCTGGCCATGTGCCCAGGGAATGGGATGTGAACTGGCAATTGTTCCTTAACCTGAAAGAAGGGGCACTTCAAGCAACAAGGTGGCCTTCTCATTCTGTGCCATTCCCACATGACTGCCAAAGGGGGCCTGGTCAAAGGAGAGTAACTTTTAAGCTGGACCACATCTTTTGAGAGGATGGTACCTGTTCTGCAGGTGTGGGTACCTGGCTCTTCCTGTACAATTACCCAACACAAGTATAAGTCTCCAGATGGGGCACAGCAAGAACTGCTTTTAGTCTGAACTGGAAATAAAACTGGAAAGACACAGGAATTCCTTGGAGGCCTCCAGCTAGAGAACTGGGCTCCATGAAGCCGCTGCACAGGGCCAAGTCCTCTGTGCTCGAGGAGGGGGGCCCTGGCCTCCATGGTCCAGCACGTATGCTGCCCTGAGCCCCTCGTGTTCTTTGCACCAGATTCCACCTTCAGTGAGAACCAAGGAAGAACTGGCTGCTGCTATACTCTTCAGGAGATCCAAAACTCTCTGACCACTTGTCTTTTCCCTGTGTTTGCCTGAATCCCATCATGCACCGAGGACGAGGAGGTAGAGCGGAGAGACAGACAGAAGGCAGAGACACACCAGGAAGTCCTCTGTGCCAAAGGTGCTGAACTGAGATCAGGAACACGTTGTAGGTCCTGCTTAAGTGTAATGCTGAGAAAAAAACTCCCAAAGGTATTTTCAAAGGAAAATAATGGCAGCTGCCTTCATGACCTGACAGGGCAGGCTGGCTGACTCTAGAGACAGAAGCACTTTGAAAATACTCTGATACACCTGCTTTCGCTATGGTCTGAATCGGCAGGGCCTTAGGGAGGAGGTAAGGCACTGGCTGCACAACCCCTTGCTCTAACTCATGTCTCTTCCCTCTAAACTCCTGAGCTATGAGTGTCTACCATGCAAATCCAGACATCCACAAGGCAAGCTGAGGTCAACTGCTAAGCAGTTCACAGATCTGCCTCCGTGTGTGTGTGTGTGCGTGTGTGTGTGTGTGTGTGTGTGTGTGTGTAAATCACCCTCGATCATATAAATGATTCTGTTTTTTCAATATAAAATCAAGGGTGGAGAGACAATTTGCTTTTACTAACCTAGCCAACCAAATAAAGCCTCCACCTTCTTCAAACCAGTTTCCCACATAGGGTTAAATAAAGGCCTATGACATCTAAGTCCTAGCACTGTACTTGCAGAATGGCTGGTCTAACAGAGGCTAAGCTCCAGGTCACGGAGACCTTAATGTCAAAGTTGGATTGCCAGGACAAGGTTATAATTATATTGCTCAAAATCTAAAAAGCATGCTGGACATAAAGATGCAGGTTCACTCCGTCTCTCTATGCTGGGGTGGGAGCAGGGAGAAGGCCGAATGGGAGGGCTGGGGAGCCTGTGGTCCAAAATAGCTGCTTGCTTGTGGCCTATTCCATGGGACAGGGAGAGCGGAGCTGGCCTGTTCAACAGAGTTGCAGGGTCCTGGCTCTCCATGACAAAAATCTGTGTGCCTGTGCAGATGAAGATACTGAACTACATACCCTGTAGATTCTGAGTGGGAACATACTTATAAATGCTGAACACACTCAGACAAATGCTTGGGACATGCATCAACAAGAAAACATCAGGATCTGCTCCCTACTGGCTGTGAAGATACACACAGAAACAAGAGGCTATGATGGCTTGGCAGTCTCCCAAGGGAAGTGGGGGTGGGGTCTCCTCAGTGAGACAGGAAAGCCACTGTCCCAGAGAGCAAGAAGGCCGGTGGTTATCATGGCTGTTGGGCCCACAGTGGACTGAACACTGTTACTCACAAGAGGCTCGCTCTCCATTGTTCCTGGTGTTTATGTCCCCTTTGCTCTGGCGCCCTTTTGTCCCCGTCACTTCTTCCATGCGGTAAATTTCAGAAACACACAGTTTGGGATTGAAAGCAAAGTACATTTTCCCTGATTTGATGGTCAGGTTGCGGTGGTCCCAGTCCCACAGCTGCTGCAGGTTCTGGTTGTCCAGGACATAGAAGGAGTAGTTCCTGGAGGCAGAAAAATCAACACTAGCGTACCTGCCCACATCCACGGTCCACGCCAGCCTGCTGGTGCATCCAATGCAGTTCCCTGTGCTGTGCACTAGGCTCCACAACACATTTCCTTTACCAATACAAGATTTAGTTATTGACGCTGTGTAAGAGCAGACAGGTGCTGTTAACCATGGCAACAGCATGAGTTGAGGGCAACATATTGAAATCGATAGGACCTAATTAATTTCATGGCCTCAATACCAACACATAAGCTTCTCACACCAGAGGACGTTCCTCAAGTCATTCCCTAGAAATGCCTTCGGTTATTTTTCTGAGACTCAGGTATGTACAATGCACTTGAACTCTGTCCACAGGAGAACAGACATGCTCTGCCACCCAACCAGAACAGCTTACATATTCGCTGCGAAGTCTCCCATTATCCTCGGGAGCAAATGCTGCCTGTGCCCAATCAGTAGTGCATGATGGGATGGGAGACAGTTGAGGGATGGGCAGTCCTATGCTGCTCCCTCCTCTACCCACAACTTTCCTCCTGAGATGCCCTTGCTTCAGTCCCTGCAGGTATGGGGAAGATGCCATCCATACGGCCGCCCCTGTCCCAGGGCTCCCATTCAGAGCATGACTCTGTGGCCAATTCAATGGTTCTCCGAAGTCTGCATGTACAAAGCTTGCTTTCAGGGTACAGAACCCTGCACTCGGAAGTTTCTGATGCAGAGGTCTAGGGTGGACTGAGAATCTGTATTTCTTATGCACATCAGAAAATGCTGATGCTGTGAATCCTGGGACCATACTTGGAAAACCACTGGTCCAACAGAAGCTGAGCTGCAGCAGCAAGGTGCTAGAGGCCCAGAGCACAGCTGGCTGGCCATGGCTCCTCCCCCAGTGCTCACGCTGTCCACTAAAGGGAAGATCTGAAGACAGCCAGCAGGGAAATAATTGCCTGTGGGTAGTTGGTATCAGGAGAAACCCATGTCTTGGGAGGTGAAATAGTATGTAAGTCCAGCTTAGAGATCTGGGAAATGATCCCCACGGGTGGCCTTCCTCTCTAACTCCCATGAGGGACCAGTAGGCAATGCCATGGCTGATGGTCTGAGTCTGATGTGTCAGTGGGTCTGTTCCTCATGGACCTAGAATCCTTCTCCCTTCATTTGCTCCCCATCCTCGGTTTCTTTCTGAGGTTCCCTTAGAGCTTAGATTTCGGAGAGCACTTTGAACTATTCTGAAGATCCACTCAGACCCAGGACACAAACATAGCCAGGACAAAAGAGAATTCTCAAGTCCTCTTCTGCCCTAATGGCTGTGTCAACTGTACCTGTACCTCTCTGTACTTACTGGGGGCTTCGTCATCCCCAACCAGGACCTCTAACCAGCTGGTCCATCTTCAGCCTGAGTCTTACCTAGAATGAAGCATGAGTTACTGGTACAATGTTGCCAAGCAACGTTGGACACTTCCTTGGGGATTTAGAAACCAGGAGAGAATTTGGAAGGGGTGACTGAGGTATAGAAATGCCATTCATGAGTGGCATGGCTCAAGGTGAAGACCCTTAGTGCTGTTTGTGGCATCCTTTACTCACTGACGGGACAAAGGGGGCATGAACAGGTGATAGCTGAGCTCCTTGTTGGCTTTAAGAGCCCCAGTGGCTAGAGGAATGGCAGAGCTGAGGTGGAATCGGCCCTGCCAACCTGGAGCCCCAATCTTCTCTGAGCACAGGCCGGGGTGAGAGTGGTGCCCACATAGGGGTCAGAGAGTCCCAGGACAGCACCTTTGAGCCAAACCAGGCTCCTCCCAAGCTCATCTTCAGGCCTCTGAACACATGCACATCCCCACATGAGTAGTGAGAAAATGAAAGTCAATGATCCTTTTTCTTTCAGTAACAGCTCTCCCCCTAATATGTCCGTGTCCTGGAAAAGGAATCAAAGACATTCTCCAAAAAGAGCCTAGATAGCAACACAAGCCTGGTTAGGTCTGCTGTCCCTGGGAACAGAACCCATTCCTGTCCTCTCTTGCTGCTGGCCTGGGGCATTCAGTACCATCCTACAACTGATGAAGGGTTGCAGAGATGGAAATAGGTTTGTTCTAGCAAAAACTCACTCTTGCCCACAGAGTATTTCCAGTTCTGAAGGAGAAGACTTTGCAAAGTCATTGCTAACCCCATGGATCTGGTTGCCCTCTGGTCCCTGAGATAGTCCCAGGGACAAAAATCTTATTGGTAAAGAAATCTCTGGGCTGGGCTTGGAGTAAGGGCTAATTAACCAGGTCAAACTTACACCTCAATCCAGGATGAAGCCTCTTTTAGTAAACTAATTTTACTAACAGGAAATAAGAATTGCACTGAAAATATCTTCTGAACAAAACATTCTTCTCCCCATGGGAGGAAGCATGAATTATAAATCAGGAATTTGACAATGAATGGCAGGCACACTGAAATTCTGTGTATTTGATTAATCACTTTGAAAAGCAAGATTATCTTTCTATAGTAAACACAAACATTTTTCACAACACTAAGAAAGCTGGGAGCCAGGACACCAGTATCAATAAAACCTGGGTGCTATGGAATCCATGGAAGGTAAAGAAAAACATAAATAAAACCCATATCAAAACAATAATCAAGCCATGCATTGGCTCTCTGTCACAACTGCTTTTGGTTTTCCAACCCCAGCTTGGGGTCCCACCAAACTTTTTCTGTGTCAGATGAGAATTAAGAGTAGGTAAAAGGCAGAGATCTGTCTGTACATGTTTTAAGATAAACTTACATTTTCACTGTTTCTTAAAGGAAATGACTAAGAAAATTATTCAGTAAGTGTGACTTCATAATTGTTCCTAAGCTCACTGCCTTTACATCTGTAGAATTTTCTGGGTGCTTCGTTTTGTTTTATTAGCTCCCAATGGCTCTATAATGCTCAGGTTTTACTGATATTAGTTTCTTGGCTTTCAGCCTTCTCAATGTTGTAAAAAAAAAATGTTTGTTTCTCTACTTGGATGAGTCTCATCTGCCAATCTGTAGACCAATGGTGGGTTTTCTGGAGGGCATGTGTGTATCATCAGCTTCAATACCCTAAATGTCCACCTAGCATACACCTGACCGTGTTACTGAGGCTACCGTCTCAGTGCTGTCCTCCCTGAGTGTCAGCAACACTGCTCCCCACTGCAGGAGGGAGGAACAAGGGGAGGCACAATGGCTGGGGAATCTGAGCAGTCCTCCAAAGACGGCCCCCGGTATAGGGTTCAGAGCATTCTAGTCGGGAATCCAAAGAGCAGGTCTAAGCCCTCTTTCTACCACTTGCTCAGTAACAACTCTGGGCAGTGTGTTTGGCTTCTCCCAGGCTGGATTTTCTCAGTTGCAAATGCGAGGTATCTTCCCTGCTCTCTTCTGGTCCCGAGGCCAGTTGGAAGAACTGGATGAGCTACATATAAAAGGGTACTGTGAGCTTTGAATTACCTCACAAAGGCGTGGGATGACCTCTTTTGCTCTCTGAAGTGTCAAAGTCCCCCAGAACAAAGTGACAGAGAACAGAAAAGTCCTGCGCCCTGACATATAGGTCCACAGCCCATGGAGGTAGGAAGGGACAGTTCCCTCCTTTCAAGTTCTTGCTGACCTACTGAAAGGAGATCTGCAAATACACAAGAGATAATTTCGGTTCATTTCTCCAAGGAGAAGCTGCTGCCTCCAGACAGCTGTCTCTAGAGGGCATCAGAACCCAGCACACGGAGTTATTGTCAGTACCAAGCAATCTGCAACTGATACAGCACACAGCCTTTTCACAGATGCCCCCTGCAATCCAGCTGCAGATGGCTGGCTTCACCATATCCAATCCCCAAACTGAGTGTCACACCATCCACTGGGGCTTGGCAAGGGCAGAAATATATCCCTAGGTGAAGCCAGGCACCATGCAGACACTCAGAAAATATTTCTTCTTGAGTGTTTTTAAAAATAGCTTTATTGGAGTATAATTTACATACCAAGCATTTCACCCATCATCAGTGTGCAGTTCCATGAGCTTCATTAAACTTAAGCAGCTTGCCAGCCATCACTGCTACCCATTTTCAGACATTTCTACCACCCTCAAATTTCTGTGCTCCTGCTGGTGGTTCAGCTTTGTGCCTAGCCCCAGCTATCACTATCTGCTGTCTCCACTACTTGCTGTCTTTTACCTTTTCTAGAAATTATACACCACTAGAATCATAATATATAGCCTTTTGTGTCTGATTCTTTCCCCCATATAGCCTAGTGTTTTTGAGGTTTACTCATGTTTTTACATGTATCAAACTTCATTCCTGTTTATTGTTTAGCAGTATTCCATTGTGTCACATTTTGTTTATCCATTCATCTGTTGATAAACATCTAAATTATTTCCAATGGGCTGAGTTTCGGGGGAAGGTTGGGGGCAATTACAAATAACACTGCTATGAGCATTCACATACAAGTCTTGTATGGACATGTTCTCATTATTCCTGGGTTGATTCTTGAATTGCTGGGTCACATGGTTGACTGTAGATTTTTTTAAAGTCCTAGGGAAGGCGTGAAAGTGCAGCTATGTCCTAGAGCTGCAAGAAGGTAGTATGAAATGCTACAAAGTTTAATGGCTGGGACACAGGCACAGAAATGCCTGAATGCATCTAAGAAATTTTTTTACCTATGGCCTGTGCATGTATTTTTACCACTAAGCTACAATCCAAGGCTCACGAATTTCAGGTCTTATAATCTACCACCTCCAAGAATTTTCATTCACTCCAAGACAACAATCCTTAGTAGTACCAAGGAATTCAACTTCTTTTTTCTTAATACCAGGGATTGAACCCTGGCCCTCAGTGCTGAACTATACTCTTCAGCCCTTCTTTACTTTTAATTTTGAGACAGAGTCTGGCTATGTTGTTAAGTGACTCAGGCTGGGCCTGCACTTGCAGTCTTTTTGTCTCAGTCTCCCAGAGTACTGGGATTACTGGCATGCACCACTAGGCCTCAGGGAATTTGAACTTTTAACAACTTATTTACTTGATGGCATCAGAAAGTATGTTTGCCCAAATCAGAAGATTTTACAGATAGGTAAGAGAAATATTTGCTGTCTTATTCAAGGGCATAAAAATTACAGCAATCTTACACATACGGATTATAAAACCAGTTTCCTCTGTGAACTGTAGAAAAACACTGATTCTCTTAATATCTAAAGTCAACCTCTAGAAATCACACAGAACAGGGGGTTGGGGGTTTAGCTCAGTGACTCAAGCGCTTGCCTGGTAAGTGTGAGGTCATGAGTTCAATCCCCAGTACAAAAAAAAAAAATCACACAGAGCAGGTGCTGTCCCTGGGGACACACTGGCTGTCTTTCTGGACAAATGGAAGACCACTTGTGGCAATCTATGCCACCCCCCTTCTTCAGTGACAGATCAGCTGGCTCTCTGTTCTGGCAAGATTCTGCCTCTACCTGTCACCAGCCTGGAAAGTCAAGATATGAAACTAGTTCATAACGAAATGCGATAGAAAGATAAACAGGGCCTGGGTGAGGACTGTGGAGCTCTGCTTTGCGTGAAGGGCTTAGGCTTTCTTTTGTACTCTGCTTGGGAGATTCTGAGAGGGATCTCAATGACATCTTGGAAAACCAGTGCTGTTGGGTTGGAGGAACCTCCATATGAAGAATTATTCCTCTTTCCATCAAAACAGAAGCCTACAGAACTTTCATCTCCATCACAAATGGAGACATCTATTTGTGTTCTCAATGGCGATGAGAAAGGTTCAAGAAATACATTATGTCAAGGCAGCAATGAGGCAAAAAAATATTATTTTACTTTCAAAGTGCTCTGGGAATGCACACATGAGAGAGGCAAGGCAATGGTCCCCAAACTCTGCTGCATGGTGAAAGTACCTAGAACTTTTTAGAGAAATACTGATGCCTGACTCACACCCACCCCAAACAGACTGAATGAGAGTGAAGTGCAATGCGGATGTTAAGAATTTCTTAAGTCTCCCCATCCATCCTGATGATTCTAGTGTACAACAAAGTCTGGGAAACAATGGAATAAAAATTACTCTGGTTTACACAAAAAACACACTGAAATTAAAATTCAGACAGCTTTGCTAATGCTCCTCTACTCAAAAGCCTTGAGTATGTTCCATGACCTACCTAAATTATAACCTCTGCACCTGGGTGTAACACCTTACGTAATTCTAGTCCCACCTACCTCTCCAGTGTTATTTGCCAAACAGGCCCCAGGATGCCCCAACTCGTTGTCTTTGCTCCTGCCACTCCTTCCCTGAATTGCCTGTCTTCACCCTCTCCTTTCTGTCTCCGGAAATCCTTCCAGGCCTATCTCATAGGCCATCTCTGCTCGGAAGCCTGTCAAATTTCTTCCTCAGAAAAAGGTACATTCCTTTCCTTCCCCAGGAACAGCACCCGCTCCCCGCCCTCCCCGCAAGTTGCGCATTGCACTCTTTTTTTTTTTTTTTCCTGGCACTGGGGATCGAACTCACAGCCTCATGCTTGCCAGGCAGGCGCTCACACCACTGAGCTAAATCTCTAGCCCTTGTCTTTTTGAGACAGGGTCTGCTATGACGTTCAGGTTGGCCTTGAGCTCACTTTGTAGCCCAGGCTGGTCTCGAACTCACAAGGATCCTCCTGTCTCAGCCTCCTGAGTGCTGGGATTACAGGCGTGAGCCACCAGGCCTGGCTTACGTTGCACTCTTGACAGTCACGTGTTCATCACACCCCTTTCTTTTCATCTTTTGGCTTTTCACTTCTTGTAGCAGAAATGAGGGTAGCAGCTAGAAGTGCTGAGCCTAAGCCTTTATCCCTAAGCCTCAGAAAGGGAAAAGTAAACAGAGGTCTTGGGGAGTTCAATACAAGTGAAGATGAGTTACACCTTTGCTCATAGATAAGGAAGGCAGCTGTGAGAAAACAACTCCCACTACGAAAGGCAGGAGTCTCAAGAGCCCTTGCTTGAAAGGCCGCCTGGGGGAAGGAGCACACAGGCTGTCCTGAGCAGGGCAGGTCTGACCTTTACCTGGGAAGACCCCAAACATATGCATCCTTAAAAGACCCAACAGATACCTCTTGTTTTATGCTGGTTTCACATAATGAGAAATACAGCATAAATATACTTCCGAATAAAAACCAGGCTTTAATTTTTAGCTACATTTAAGTGCATGGTACATTTACTTAGTGCACAATGAAAAGGTAATCAACACCACGTAATAACTCCTAATAAAAATTAACTAGAGTCTCCCCTTGGCCTTCTCCTCTATGCCTATCACTTGCTCAAGCCTGCGGAGGGAAAACACCCCCAAAACAGCGTATCTTTAAGTAGCCAGAAAATTTGACAGCTACCAATCTGCCAAAGAAAAAGTGCTTAAAGGTATCAGGGATTCCAGAAATGAAGTGTACTCAGAGGAAAAATGGAGCTAAACTCATTTTTAAATTTAATACAATGGCCATCATCTCACTCTGGCAGGCCCTCGGCTTCCCCCAAGTATGGTCACACACTGAGGCCGGGCACAGTGGCAGTCTCCTTAGGTTTGGAAAGAGAAAGAATTTTTCTAAAGAATCAGTGTTCCCAGTGGGGAGGACAGTGTGCTTTTCAAGGATGGAATGAAGAGCTGCCCTCTCTCTTTAGCTATATCAGAGGATGGAATTTTAAGAATTTAAGACTGACCAAGATTTAGTCTGAGAAAAACTGGGAGGCTGTAAAGAAGCCCTTATGCGGTAACTTTATCCAGTTGGGGCAGATAAATCTTCAAGGACAACCTTTCCCACGACCTTCCCACCTCTCTTTTCCCTAAATTATTTTCCCAAATTCTGTTTAGAAGGAATGCACTCCTTAATTGATAACTCCTTTTTATCTTGAAGCCTTAGCACAGTGTCAGGCAAGAGCCCTACTTAAGAGGGAGAATGTGAAAGGGACGGATGTGAAGGTATGTGCAGGCTGACAGTTGGAAAGAAATTAAGCATGCAATAAGCACCAGTTTTTATCCTCTGGTGAAAAGTCCATAGTTGTTTTAAAACCTCTACCATGAAGTGCAACTCTGCAGAAGGCAAAAATTCTATCAATAGTGAAAATCCTATAAGCTAATCAATAAAAACAATTTCATGAATCAAGATTACTTGATCACAAAACGAACTGTCTATACTTTCCAAAGTCTCTCATGTTTCAGTATTTTAAAATATGGAATGATTTTTACACAGTTCAGTACAGCACCTGAAGCAGATATGGGTCACCTAAACCGTAATTTCACTCAGAATTAAACAATTTAGACTGATTACTTTCATGCTTGGCAGAAGAGTCCCCAAAAGCATGGCAAGCCCTGACCTAGGAGTTTCAATCCATGAGGAATGAAAACATCTCTGTTATCCAAAATAACAACATCCCAGGGGTGGAGAATCACAACTCAACAGAAGACCCCACCCTGAAAGGCTGCCAAGGCCTGGGCAGCAAGGCAGCCCCCCTGGTTTCCTACTGTGTAACAAGAAAGGGATCTCCCCTTAGTTACAAAGTTTCGCAAACACACTATACTTTGTAACAGGAGAATGGTATCTCATAAAACCTGAAGCACTTACCCTTCCAGCTGCTCCTCCCCTAGGATCTGGCGAAGGTTTTTCAGGAAGGACAAGGAGACCAAGGCATGGGAATGGCGGATCTTCACGTAGCCAGTCACCACCTCAATGAGCCCCATGAAGTTCTCCAGTTCCGAAGCAATGTTATCTACATCGGAAAGGGACTGTGTCACTAGGTGCTCACTTAGTGTCGGGGATGTGCTCAGACTCATGTGAACATGGCGAGGGGAGCAATTTGAGGGAACCCTCTGAGATGCTCAGGATCTTGGCACAGAACCAACCATCATCCCTCCTTACAAAGACATACTTCACCTTCACTTTCAACAGCCACTCCTGGGCAAGACCTCTGAGCCAGGGGAAAGCAAATTTCTAGGAGTCTGGGTACTGCAGTTCCCAGGCTGATTAGCAGAATGTAAAATCATAAATATCAGACTGCCAATTAACTCAGGCTGACAAATCTAGGGGATGTCTTTAAATGTGCTCTGTCAACATCTAGGCCTGCCTCCACAGGGCAAGGCCATGACTAAATAAACAGTATTTTCTAGGTCTCATTAGGAACTGCCTTTGCTGTGTTTCTAGTTTCTAAGATACGGGTTCTATATTTAAAGATTTTGTCTTACAAAGACTGGAGAAAAACACACGGAGTGTACAATGGCTATCTGCAGGTGATTCCCCACCCCCCCTTTTATTTGAAGCACTGTGGACTGAATCCAAGGCCTCACACATGCTAGGAAAGCATGCTACCACTGAGCTATCTCCCTAGGCCTGCAGATGATTTTACAAAGCCATTCCTACATCTGTGTTTTCTATAATGATCATACACTACTTTCATAACTAGAAAATAGCTGGAGAAAGAACTACGAAAACAGATGTAAAAAAAATCACATAGAAACTATGAATTTCCTTTAATCCTGTTAAAACTACATTTTTCTCATAGTAAATAATAAACAATATACTTCAGTTTGACTTGTGCCAAAATAATTATAGAGACTTTACGGAGGTGCAGTTCAACAATGGAATTTTACTTGGTAAGAGTTAGGAAGGATTACTTAATAAAAGGCTCTGTTTTGCTTTGATTTGATAAAAATAAGTGAACAGGGTTTTTTCTTGGAGGATAAGGTCTTATATTTAATGGCTTTTTCTGAGAAATTAAGAGAAAGTTCAAATTGGGAAGAGGTGAGGCTGTTCGTAGTTGATGCTTACTGAACAAGATCTTGAATTTAAGAGGGGCAAGTAGTGAGCCTTTTGGACAAGAGATGGAAAACTCCTTCAACATATCCCATTCCCCCAAATCCAACTGATTTCCTGCACTGGGCATGAACTGGAAGACATACTTCCATATCATACATGAATATTTACCAGTTTCTTTTCAAATGATACTTCTGTGTGGTTTCGACTCATTATTTTTTTTTAATCTTTGGCATAGATTGCTTGTTTTTTAAAAAAAAGCAAGTTTAGACATTTACAAGATATGTTCTAGGGATGTGTAAGTTGAAAGTAACATAACGAATGTAGTAAAAGCAAAAACAGCGTAACTTTAGAAGTACTATAAAGATGAGAAGTTCTAACGCTGGGGACAGGGTTGTCTCTGTTGTGAAGGGATAGAAAGTAAAAAAAGTGATATCAAAAAACTTAAAAGAACTACCCAAAACCTTGTTCCTGCTTTCTCTAAACCATAAGAATAGCTTGCTCACTGACAAATGTTAAGGAAAAATAAATTTACAGAATAAATACGCTAGTCATTTTTTTCTCTTCAAACTGAAAAGAAAGTTCTTCACAAAAGGCTCTACCAAAACAATAATTTCCCTTTCAATGGCAAGGTCTTCCTCTGAACAAGGTGACAAAATCACCAGTACCTTGACCAAGTAGCCCCATGGTGGAGAACTGAAGACATCATTACTAAAAGCCGTTGTCAATCAAAGATCAAAAGGGAAAAAAGTCAGTGCATCACACTTTGCACAAATGCAATTTAGGAGCAACTTTCCAGAAATGCCACCTACTGCAAACAAAGATGATTCTACAGGGGCAAGACTGAAGCTTTAGTATGTGATGGCACAACACTGTAGCTTATGGCTTCCAGAAGGAAACTGGGACAGCTACCACTCTTTTGACCTTCACGAGATATAGACATGATAACATTAAACTCTGTCCTTTACTCTGTCTCTTCAGTACATGCGAGTAACCCAAACTCTTTGGACTGAAAGATGTGGAGATCTGGCCACAGAGGGAGCAGCTGAGTCATCCTCTAATCCCCTGGTCCCTTCTGGGTTTCTTGTGTGTTGGGACCTGCCTCTCTGGCACAAGATGTGACTAATAGAAAGATGAGGGATGGCCCTTTTTATAGGAATAAAACTGTACCAGCAGCTGAAATACAGACTGCCTTTCAATCTGTGCTTTTATCTCTGAGGGAAACTGAAAGAAGAGACACCATGTATGAGGCTTACATACTCTGTTGTTTCTGCAAGCTCATAGTTTAGTTGTGACTCAGGGACTGGATCAGGAGCCGCATCGACAGAAGAAAACCAAGGATGGAGCCTCCTGTCCAGGTGGGTGGTGGAATACTTACTGCCTCGTCGGATATTAATGAGCAAGTTGCCCTTGAAGATGGTGCACCCTTGGAGCATCTGAGCAGAAGTCACAGAGTCAATGGTTTTCGTCTTCTTTTCTTCCTCACAGACCTTGGGACAAGGACCTTCACAAGGGATGCAGTACATGCTGTGGAAGATAAAGAGCCAACCGAAAGCACAGAGAATTGAGTCTGTCTCCTTGCATTAAAGAACTGTAAACAAGCTTGCTAGTTGCTATTATAGCATGTGTTACAAAAAGCAAGTGTTCTGAAGGGCACAAGTGGTCACTCGGTATCTCACGCTCAAGCCCACCCAGGATAAGCTTTTCAAATCGCAACCAAAAGGGGAAAGTAGTTACAAAGGAAAAACATGACACTTGTTTCCAGACGAAATTCATGATCCATTCTGGAAGCATGTGTGTATTCTAGACTGTTAACCGGGAGCCAGCTGGTTCCATGTGGGAGACACAGACTCACGGGAAGGAAGCCCTGGGGGCTCAGGAGAAAGAAGCTGCTCTCTGACTCTGGGGTCCCTGCTGTACACTCACAGGAGTAGCCAGAAGTGGAACAGCAACAGGACTGAAGTGCTGTTGCCACTAATAGGAATCTAACTCCTGCAGTCAGTATCCCAATAAATCCCAGTGAGGGATTCTAAAAGGCATGTGGTATAGCACAGATCCATTATTTTCTTGCTAAAGCACAACTGAAATTATTTTTTGACAGTGTTTTGCAGAAACTTGTAAATTGATCCAAATGTTGTTTTTGTTGCACGTACAATAAAAGCAAGGAATTTCCATTACTTTGCAAGGGGTTCCTATTTCAAATGCTATCCTGAACATACCACAAACCACCAAGAGTCAGAGACAAGTAAGACCGGCATTTTTCCTGCTTATCTACCATTATTTAGGAAACAAGACAAAATGCAAATCCAGCAGCTGAACGTCTGAGATCTATAGTTATATTTAGAATCAGGGTTCCAAAGTTGGGTCGATTTCCAAACAAGATAAATGATACAACCGTAAGGGATGTGTGTATAATCAGATGGGAAGTTAGAGAGTCACTATATTTAAATTATTGTTGTTCAATGATCTTTATTAAGCTTCATGAAGAGAAATAAAAAAAATACAAGAAAAAGCATATAACTTAGAGCTGTTTTTATTAGAGTCCTTCCCTCTCCCCTAAAATGTTATATCTATGACAAAAGATATAGGAATTTGTTATGTTTAAAAGCTAGCAAGTAAACAAAATTTCTTGGCGGCGTCCTAGTTCATATTGGAGTCCTGCAGGAACTGGACCTACCCAAATAAGGAGAACAACTCCTTCCTCTGATATCACACTCAAAGTTCTCATTTCCAGCTTGGGCAGTGGGCTTCCTTTCTGCATTTCCCTTTAGTCTTCTGTTGTTTCTTATTTACTTAAATACTATAAAAGCCTCCTGGCCCTCCCTTTAAAAATTCTTATTTTGAAATAACTGTAGATACACAAAAGGTTGCAAAGACAGTAGAGAGGACCCATGCACCCTCCACCAAATTTCCTCCAGTATCTACTACATCTTACCCGATGATAACACAATGTCAAAACCAGGAAATTAATACTGGCACAACATACAGATCTGTGTGGCCCCTAATACAATCAAGATCTCTCTGTGTGACCCATTCATGGCCACTTCCCCTCACCCTGGCCCCCAAGAGCCTTAGCTCCTGGCAGCCACTAATCTGTTCTCCATTCCTATAATTTTAGCATTTTGAGAATGTTGAATAATAGAATCATACAGTAGGGGGATCTTTTGAGGCTAGCTTTCTTCACACATCTTGTCCTTGGGATCCATCCAAGTTGCTTTGTATTTCAGTGGTTTGTTCCCTTGTATAGTTGAGTGATCTTCTTGTGTGTAGATATCATAGCCCACTTCATCATCTACCTTTTATAAGACAACTAAGTCATTCTATTTTCAGCATACTACAAATAAAGCTGCCTTGAACAACTGTGTGCATGCTTTTGTGTAGACATACAAGTTTTCATTTCTCTGGAAGAAACGTCCAGGGTTGCTACTGATAGGTGGTAAGGTAGGTCCATGTGTAGTTTCCATCTTTTATTCAAATAGAAAATTTTGAGCTACACACACCCTTTTATTAAAATGTCTAGAATTCATCTAGCACTTAAAAATGACTTTGCAAGGAAGTGTTTTGCTTATGCATTTATAGATTAAACTTCCTCAAATTCATTCTGGTATGGAGTATAAAAAGTATTTTTAAAATATTTTAAAGTAAGTATTACGCAGGCCTCAAAGGCAGAGAGAGGGTATCTATTATTTCTTGATAGTGTTTTATTTTAAAATGGAAAAGGTAGATCTGTAGTTCTGAATAGACTGTAAGAATGGGCAGGGGAAACAATGGCTTGATTCTTTAAATGTGCCGTGAGGGAAGAAAACAACATTGTGAAGCCAGCATTCTCACTCTGCCCATCACTCCAGTAGCTGCAGGATGACCGCAGGCCTCCAGGTAGAATGAGAAATGGCACGTGCAGGTCAGAGAGGGCACCCCCCTGAGTCCACAGACCTGTGCCCCTTCCTTGCCAGTGTCCAGGAGGAGGGTGATGTCTCCATTGTGGCCAAGCCTTTCCGTGCTGCCGGGCACTGCTCTAGGACCCACGGTATGCGCTGATACAGCCCTTTTCAGTGCTAAGGATGTGCCACAGTTGAATCATGGTCCCCAGCTTGATGTCACTGGGAGGTGGTGGAAATTGGAAGAGACGGGGGCCTAGCAGAAGGTCTTCTGGTCACTGGAGGCATGTCCTTGAAGGGACAGTGGGATCTCAACCTGTTCTCTCTGGTCTTTGTCTCTTTCATTCCTGGACATGAGGTGAATGGCTCAATTCCCAATACCCCCAATAAACAAACAAATACCACCAGCTGCTCCTAGAAGCCTGTAATTCCAGCCCTCTGGGAGGCTGAGACAGGAGACTCACAAGTTCGGCCCAGTGTGAACAACTTAGTGAATTAGCAAGACCCTGTCTCAAACTGATAAATAAAGGGCTGGGGATGTAACTCAGTGCCAAGGCGTTGGGTTCAAGTCCCAGTAAGGTGGGGGGCGGGGAGTGTCC
>RJWT010008891.1:0-25713 GCA_004365215.1 Cuniculus paca | reverse complement strand
TTTTATTTTGTTTGGTTTTATTCTCTTTAAAATCAAATTAGAAAAAAAAATGAATCTGTTACGGTTTGTATATAGATGGCCCCCCCCAAGCCTCATGTAGTCATGGAAGCGGCTGAATCTAACATTTATGATTGATTCATTGTGTAGCACTGGGATTGGTGGTGTGAGCTCTGCACCCGCCCAGGGGTGGAGCCGACATACAATGTAAGGTCAGAATGGGGGCAGGTTCTCGCTCTTTGGCGTGGTTTGCTCTTGCCGCTTGCAGCCGCCATGAACGGCTGTCCCCTTTTGCTCTGGCTGCTGCCCTGAAGTGTTGGCCCAGTGCCATGCCACCCTGCCTTGGAGTCAGCTGATTATGGACTGAAACCTCCAGAACTGTAAGCTAAATAAACCTTTCCTTCCTTCACTTTGGGTGTTGGGTATTTGTCTCAGCAACAAGAGAAAAGTAACCAACACAGAATCATTACAAAATAGGGACATTATGTGCCCCCTGATAAAAGCACACAGTAACATCTCTGATGGTGCGGTCTTAGCCAAACAAAAAAATTCAAACTTGAATCTGATCAATGGTCCTCAACCAGGGATGATTTGGTACACTAAGAGGCATCTGTCAGAGCAAGGAGGTATTTTAGTTGTCATAGATGGGGGCAGAGGTCTTGCTTCTGGCCCACATCACCTGGTAAGTATGGACCGAAGGTGCTACTAAATATCTGACGATAAACAGGACAGCCCCCACAATGAAGAACTATAGAAAATGTCAACAGTGCTCAAGTTGAGGCACTTTATTCTAGATCTAATTACCAATTTTCAAGAAACACAGGAATAAACTGCATGCACAGGGATACAATCCTGAAATCTAGGCTACTAAGGAACTACAGAACAAACAACCTGGGATTTTTTCTGGGAAGGTGCTGTAGGATAAATGGAGAACAAAAAGTGAGAATTATAAACTACAGGAGACTTAAAAGATATTAATCAAATATTGCAAAGCACAGGTTTATTTCAGTCCTGTTGTAAATGAACTATAAAAAAATTGTAGGTCAATCTAATGAATTTAAACACTATTAACTTGTAAGAATGAGTTAAAAATTTCAAAAGAACTACTAGTACTACAGTTGTGTTACTAAAAATCCCCATTTCTTTTAAAGACAAGGTGAAACATGCACAGATGAAATGATATAACTGAGATGTGGCTCAAAATAACTGGGAAGGAGAGGAAAGGCAAGACCAGCCTGGGTTGAGAACTGTTACTCTACATTATAAACTTGTAAGAATTCATTTTATTAATCCTCTGCTTTTGAATTTTTCCTAGTTAATAGGGCAGAAGAAAGTAAGAGCAGCAATTATCACAATTTACAGAAAAGTAAGCATGCTTCAACTATTCTCCCTAAATAATACTAATCTAAAAAACTCTATGAGGGCATACCAATCTAATAAAATTTACTTTATACAAACCAAGGAAGTTGTCATTTCTTACCATATTGAAGCCAGCTGAGCCTGTGGTAAACTTGATTGCATAAGAATAGTTCTTGCTTGGGGACCTAGACAAAAATCAGGGAAACACATAAAGATGAGTCAGCAAATACGCCTGTCCAGGAAGACCAGGCTACTGCAGCCATGAACCCTGCAATCTCATGAAATCGTCATGTCTTACACAGCATTTACTATTACAAGACCTTTTGAAAAGGGAAATAAAGCCCCAATGTAAGTGGAAAAAAAAAAAACAAACACAAAGAACAGCATCTGATACATACTCAGTAAAATTTTCTTTTCCTTTTTAAGTGTTGGGGATCAAACCCAGTGCTACAAGAAGGCTGGGCAAGTGCTACATCATATCTCCAAATCCTTTTTATTTTTAAAATTTATTTTGAGACAATGTCTTGCTAAATTGCCCAGGCTGATAAAGAAGGATAAACCTGAGACATTTCTAGGTAAATGGATGCACCTTGAGACCATACTCTTCAGTGAACTTTTGGACACACATATTCAAATATCGCATGGTTTCTCTGGTGTGAGAAACCCAAGTGTAAATAAAGACTGAAATGTATAACAGATAATGTGAAATAGAAAGACAATGTTACAATGGGAAGGGGAACTGGGGAGGGGGAAAGGAAGGAAGTGAAAAGGAAAAAAAGAATTGAAGGAAACCAATGGAAACAAAGTTTTTGTAAGAAAGGAGGGAAAGAAGGGTTGAAAGAAAAGGAGAAAAATGGGGGAAAAAAGAATCAAGTTATATCATGTACAGGTACAAATTCCTTATGATGAATGTGATCATTTTCAATATATAAGATGTATCAATAAAATTAATTTTAAAAAATAAAATAAATTGTGCAGGCTGGCCTGGAACTTGCAATCCTCCTACCACTGCCTCTCCAGTATCTGGAACAACAGGTATGTGTCACTGTGTCTAGCACTCAATTTTTGTTCAGTGATTACTTTCAAATTATACACTGCCCCTTGTCCAGATAACGACCTTTACTTGTACTGGGCTTTTATTTACAAAGCAAGAGTTATTTTCTATAAAGTGAACATCAACTGCCTTTCTACCATGATCATCAACAGACACATTCAGGGAAGATGCAGAGAATCTTAGATGGGGAAGGAACCTTAGAGGGATATCTTGTAACCATTTCATTGCACAAACTTAAAAAAAAACAAAAGGCGAACTGTTCAAGGCTGCACAAACAGCTAATACCAAAACCAGAACTAGAACACATTTTCTATGAGGGGAAAAAAAGGAAAAAAAAATCAAAACCTGGAATTTCAACTCTTTTTAAACCAGTTCTCCTTTCTTAAAATAACTACGAGTATCTTCATTTCTAGCTTGAAACTACCTATAGATATCACACAAAAGCTACACAGGAGCTCTGAGTATTAGAATAAAGAAGTACATGCCTCGTTTTCAGCACTGCCTCTCAAGGTGACCCACAGACCAAGGAAAAGAAAGAGAAGCTGCAGCAATTATGCTGGGAAGAAAGACAGTTTGCTTACTTATTTGTACCTGAGCTTTTTTCCTTTTGGAGCTCTTCCCCGATTAACAAATCTGTAATTCATTGTGTAAGCAGCCATAACACTGAGCTCCACGAGGTTAGCACACACAGTGTCTGATAAATGGTAGCTAAAATTTACTATTAATGACAGTATTTTAACTTTTGTTTTTATATAAAATATTTAAGAAAGCACATACATATACACACTTATATATGGTATAATCGAAATATATGAATATTGAAATTTTTAAAAAATTAATTACAGTAAAAGACACACTGCTAATGATCCCCTTCAAATGACACTGCTACCCATTCCCTCTCACTCTGAACACACTCATCCCATCATTCTTGCCACTTTCAGAAGCCGTTCTGAAGTCGTCTTTCATGAAGTTGTTTATGAGATGTGACCATAAAAATAGTGAATGCTGATGCTGAGCGCCATCCAGCAGAAAGGCAGGCTCGTAAAAACATAAGGTATATCTTCAGGCACTGCATCTCGCACGGTACGATCTCTGGCTCTTCCTTGAAGTCAAAACGACCATGAGAGGTAAACCTTTTGAACTATTCAGGACAGCAATGCAGCCACAACACTGCAACTACAGACATTCAAGAAAGAAGGCTTTCAGAACTGCTCCAGAAAGTGGGAAAAAAAAAAATCAAAATCTGGAATTTCAACTTTTTAAACCAGTTCTCCTTTCTTAAAATAACTACGAGTATCTTCATTTCTAGCTTGAAACTACCTATAGATATCACACAAAAGCTACACAGGAGTTTGTGGAGTGGGGATAAAAAAAAGAATTAAGATGTGTTAATGTACATGCACCAACTCCTCATAATGAATGTAATCATTATGTACTACAAATGTGTACTAACAAAGATAAAAATTACAAAAGACAGCAAGAACAACGGGGTAAGTGTGTTAAAGCAAGGAGGACTATTTTTGACGGGGATTAATGGCAATGTGCTTTTTCCTGTAACAAACTGTTTGATCACAACTTGTACAGATATATGTGCACAATTAGAATTAATTTTCCAAAGTGAAATTGCTCAAATGGTGCCCAGATCAGAGAATACAACAGCACCCAGGAGTCTCTAAAAATAACAATCAGGCTGGGGATATAGCTCAGTGGTAGAGCACTTGCAAGACCCTAGGTTCAATTCCCAGCACAGTACAAAACAGAAAAAAACAATCTTTACTGAATTAATTCAAAGATTTCAAGTATTCTTTGGTATACTGGAATGAAGAAAGCTCACTGACCACTTTCTTCATTTTACTTAGAATGGGGGTTTGACAAACTATGGCCCATTAGCAATACTGGTCCAGCACTTGTTTCTCCAGGTAAATTTTTACTGAAACTTGTTAGACCCATTAATTCATGAAAAATGGCATTTTTCTGTGTGTGCTAAAATGGCAAAGTCATATAGTTGTGATACATGGCCCATATGACTGAAGTATTCACTATCTTTCTCTGTAGAAAAAAAGTGACTCCAGCGCTGGAAGACAGAAATGTATCTCTCTCTGTCTCTGTCTGTCTGTCTGTCTGTCTGTCTGTCTGTCTCTCTCAGACAGTCTTGCTATGTAGCTCAGGGATTCTCCTGCCTCAGCCTCCTAAGTGCTGGGATTACAGGAATGTGCCACAAAAATTCCCAGCTCTAAATCTCTCTTGCAATTCTAACACTTGATCCTGTCACAAAACAATGTTGTGAATATTAAAATATATCAGTAATAAATAAGATAGCATCTTAGCATAAGAAAACGGCATAAAATGGAAAATCTATGCACGTAACAGGATATCAGTTTTAGAATACTGACTAATAAGGAACCTGATGACAATAAACAGAAATCTCACATTTATAAACTGGAATATGGACAGCTATGGTCAGGGAGGGAAGTATGAATGGATGAAAAAGATAATTTATCTCAAATAATGACTAAAAGTTTAGCTTTCCTGATTAATAATGAATAATGAAATAGCATATCCATGGTTTTGAAATGTAACAAGATAAAAGAAAAGAAAAAGGGATGGGATTAACAGGATCACAAGCATTCTGCAGCACTTAACCTTAATTAGAGAAAGACCCTCAAATCAGCTTAATCACCCACATAATGCATGGGGTAAACAACACCACTGCTAGATTAGCTCCCATTCCCAAAGTGGACTGGCTCAGATCATGAGATCAGAGGTGCTGTGACAGAGTAATGGCATTCTTAGGCTCACAATGTGTTTTTACTGATAACAGTCAGAATTTGATGGCATCCAGAACTATGTGAAAAGGAACACAATAGTGATCATGAATCCTTTTAAGCATCACTGGTATGCCAGGCATGGTGGTTCATGCCTACAGTCCCAACACTTAGAAAAAGATTATTTTTTCAGTATTGGAGACTGAACCCAGAGCTTATGCAACCTCCACTGCTGAGCTATTTGTCCAGTCCTAGGCCCAGCACTTGGGAGGCTGAGGCCAGACAACTACTTGAGCCCAGGAATTCTAGACCAATCCTCATAATTACATAAAAGGAAAACACATTTATTATATTTAATGCCATTTGAAAATTTATTATAATAAATTGAAATGTCTATACAAAGGTGTGGTTAGAAAATAAAATCTGTATCTTAAGTTCTTGCTGGAACAAAGTACTAATAAGCATGCAGATAAGTACAAAATCTGTTCCCTTTCTAGTATATATTTTTTCTTCCTATTTTCTTGGGGGGAGGGGACACTGGGGATTGAACCCAAGGTCTTTGCACTAAGCTACATCTCTATCCCTTTGACTTTTTTTTTTTAAAGGCAGGCTCTTACTAAGTTACCAGGACTGGGTTTGAAATTTCGATCTTCCTGCCTTGATACAGTTCTCAACAAATTCAGTTTGTGAACAGAATACTGAAAAGAATTAACTTCAAGAACCAAAGTACCACTGTATTCTCAATCTTATTTTCTGCTTCAGATATTTAAAAATTCTAAATACTCACGGGCCTGTGTCATTATCTTTGGGATATAAATACTGTATTTCATACATATTTCATACTGTACTTTATATCATATATCATAAAAGATAAATTCTATCAAAGACAATTACTAAATCAATGTCGAATTTCAATACTATTTTTATTAACTCAAAGAAAACAACAATTCGTTGAAGAAATGTTTTCAGACTTGATGGCAGTGTCCAGGGTATGTTAGGAACACTGGTGTCAAACACACTGTGAAACAAGACATAAAAGTATACCACTGAATATTCCTTTAGGCTCTGCATAGGCTAGATTGATATCGCATATAGAAATGACAGCAAGAGCGAGTGTGGCACATAAAGAATCTATGTGTATTTCCTATTTGCCCCTTTAGATAAATATATTTGAGGTAACCGCTGAGATCCTTCATGTGGCAAGGTTTCAAGGTTAGATCAGAACACTCTGAAGTCTCATCCAACCCTTACATTTTCAAATACTGATATATTTTTCATTTGGAAGTAAAAATTGCAATTGTAAATTGTCACCAAAAAAACGGAAAAAAGAACCAGTACTTAAAAATGTTTTGTGTTATTTCTGGGCATGGTAGCACACACCAGTAATACCAGTACTTGGCAGGCTGAGGCAGGAGGATTGCCACACACCTGAGGCCAGTCAGGAACTACATAGAGAGTTCAAGGCCAATCAGCCTGAACTACACAGTGAGACCCTATCTCAAAAGACCACAAAAAAAACCCAGAAGGTTTTTGTTGTGTACATTACTGACTTCATCCCAGGAAAATGAACTCATTTTCTTTTCCTTTCGTATTTTGGGGGAGACTGTTACAAGTCTCTTCCTTTCACAGTCAGAGTTTGTAACAGATTCTCTATTTTCCTTATAAAATGTCTATCTTTATAACACTCAAATTAATTAGTTTTAAGTCTAACCCTTTACAAAAAAAGGTTTTAGATGGTATCCTAAAATTTTTCTCTACTTTCCAACATGGGTAACAAGGCCATTATACTTTTAAAGATGCACTGATAACAGAACTTCACTCTGGCCTTTTCTAGATGAAGAAACAGGACCCAGAGAGGTGAGCTCCAGTGTTTCTCAGGCAGTTACCTTTCACCTCACACACAGCCTCGAACTCTGACCTGCCAGGCGGGCAGCATCCGGCTGCTCCACAGCTGGGCTTCAAACTGAACAAAGCTCCGCTCACAGAATGGTTTCCTAGTCAGTGCCCTGACTTGCATTATCAGTGTGCAGGAGGAGGAGCCCTGGCCTGGGGTCCATTTAAACAGAAGCATCAGGGCAAGGGCTCAGGCCCAGAAAAGCAAAGTTATCAGCAATTGAGAACACAAGATAACAAAGACAATGAAAACCTTTACATATAAGCAAACAGAGAAAGATATTTGAAAACACCTTTGACCCAGTATCTAGAAATAATCTGCATTTAGGACACAGATGACATTTGACTAAATTAATCTTTTATTTGCAAATACCTGTTAGGTGTCCACTCATAGTTTTGTCATGACTATTGAATAACTGCCTGTATTTCAGTCTTGAGGACTGAGGCACAGCCCATTCTGCCGCTGGAGGGACACTGTGGGGAAAAGAACATGGAGAGAAAGATGAGTAAGTAGAAAGAATGATCTATTAAAGTCCTTTTAAAAAGCAACTAAGAAGCTGGGCAGGGTGGTGCACGCCTGTAATTCCAGCACTCAGGAGGCTGAAGCCAGAGGCTTCCTGCAAGTCTGAAGCTACCCCAGGTTACACTGTGCACCATGAGTTCAAGGCCAGCCTGAACTACATAGTGAGACACTCAAAAAAAAGAACTTCTTTGCATCTCTAACATTAATGATGTTTCCCTTTTTACCCACCCAATGTTGGGGGCTGAACTTGTGTGTGCTAGCAAGCCCTTCACCACTGAGCAACAGCATTAGCCCTTCTAATTGTTAAAGTTATACACATTTCTCTCAAAATAAATAAGGTCATTATTTGTCTAGAAACTAGGCAAACACAACAGACCAAATGTTATGGCTGCTACATGTTACATACATAATTTAATGACAATTTCTAATCAAATATGCAAAATTTCCTCAGCACTAAGGTGATATAACAATAACTACATCATTCAAAGCATCTGGAATACTTGGGTTGAAAAGTAATGCTGACAAACGGTGCGGCGCGGCTCACATCTGCCACAGCCTGCACAGTGATATGCGACAGTTCATTAGGAGACCATCACCTAAATTAAGTCATTTAGATTTCAGGTCAACACACTGATCATTGCGAGTTCGAGACCAGCCTGGGCTACAAAGGGAGCTCAAGGCCAGCCTGAACGGCATAGTGAGACCCTGTCTCAAAAATCTGTCTCACACATTAAAAGCAAAATTTAAACCATGTGATGAACTTGAAGGCATCAATTATAGGTGTTATCTATGTACTTATACTTACAGTGCATAGTTCATAAAGCATAAGAAACAGTTTTCTAGCACATTAAGAATACCTATGTAAATACATCTTTTTCTATAAAAATTTCTTACTAAAGAATACTTACCATAATCTATCCTGTTGTGAGTACCACTGCAACAACTCTCTCATTTTAACTAATATTTCGGTGATTCTAACTCCTATTTGTAAAGAAGCTAACTATCTTAGTTCTGCACCCCTGAGACAGAGGGTGTTACGCACAGAAGGTACCCCAGATTACACTTATCAGGTCATGGTTCTCTGCCAATTCCTGAGAATGTAAATAGACTAAAAATTCACTAATATGTTACCCAAAAGTTAGCTACTACATTGAAAAAACTGACAGGAAATTTAAATTACTGAAAAAATTACTATGAAATTTAAAAAGAAACCTACAGTAATCTTAATAACATTATTATTTGCTAATAATGAATGATAGTCATTCTAATCTCAGAAATCAATTTTAAAGCAGATTTCAAAATCCTCCATGGAAAGTTAGGGAAAATATAAAACTTCAGCATGGTAGAGGAGAAAAAATTTTAAAACTGGAACTTAGTATCAGATGATGAGTTTAAACTGTTACTTATGAATACAAAACATAATTTCTCTGAGTTTGCTTCTTCATTCACAATCTTGAGCACAGGTGGCTATGGGGTAGAATGGGATGAATATGGTACCTACCAAGCAGAAAATCAGTAAGTGCTCAACCATATTAAAAGTAAAATCTTAATTAAATGGAATAGAAACACCTGTATATCATAACAAACTGTAAATCTTTTAAAGAAAATTTACATGGTTAAGAACACATGCTTTATCTTTTGAAAGGTGGGATATTACGGTGGCCATTGCTGGCTTCTTGTTGTCCAGCTTGAAGGCCTGTGATGCTCTTTTGTTTTATCTGGTTTTATGTTGCTTTGTTTTGTTTGAGTTTATTGTCCGTAAATGTATGAACAACCATTCTGAAGAAAGCAAGAGACACTAGGGTAACCACTGTTGATCTCCTGTTATGTTTTGAAGGCCTGTATAGCTTGCAGTGTTCTGTTCTGAAATGCTATGTTGTGTTTGACTCTATTCTGTTTGGTTTTGTTTTGCTTTGCTTTGTTTTGTTCTATTCTCTTTAAAATAAAAATAATAATAAAAAAAAGAACACATGCTTTAAAATCAGGAAAAAACTGAGTAGAACTCAACACTGTCACTTATGAGTTACAGTATCATGAGATGTTAATGTCTTGGAACTTATTCTTCATCTAAAACAGCAGAAAAATAGTCATCTTATGGGGAAGAATGAGTTAATGTGCATAAAACTTTTGGCACAGTGCTTCTGACTTTATGAATTTTCTCTAAATAATTTTTAAGTAAAGCATTTTTGAATTATACTCAACATATTTTCTTTACAGAAGAAAAATGATTCACTTACAAAAGAACTTTTACTGAAAACTGACACAAGAAAAGCTGGAATCATCCTCATTTGTACCCTATTTCATTCTAAAAGCTGTTAAGACTATTTATAGCCAGGCCTGGTGGTGCACGCCTGTAATTGCAGCACTCAGGAGGCTGAGACAGGAGGATTGTTGTGAGTTCGAGACCAGCCTGGGCTACAAAGGGAGCTCAAGGCCAGCCTGAACGGCATAGTGAGATCCTGCCTCAAAAAGACAAGGGCTGAGGATTTAGCTCAGCAGCCTAAGCACCTGCCTGGCAAGTGCGTGGTCATGAGTTCGATCCCTGGTGCCACCAAAAAAAAAAAAAAAAAAGACTACTCATAAACGGTCTGAGTTTGTCACCTTAGTGTAGCAATATGCAAGGAACAAATACAAGGCAAAAGAAAACAAAAATATCAAAGATAAATTTAAGTAATAAGGTCATATCAGTTTTCCACAAACTGAGTCACATTATTTGATGAATGTGAACTAAGCATTAATCTGAATAATTCACTTCACAAAAATTGGTCTTCAGGCAACCCACTCGGGACCCTTTCTGTCTCTCTCTTGGACAGAAGCTTTCTTTCTCTCAATAAATATATCCTGCTCAAAAAAAAAATTGGTCTTCAATACAGTTTTATTAATAAGCCACAGACTCCATGAGATTACGAGACAATTAAAATCGATTGAGCCTTCAATCAATATATAAAAAATTTACACATAAACTTTTAAATGATTAACGCAAAATAGTTCATTTGCTTTCCCTCCACCGAGTATTCAATTTCAAAACTACTAGCATGTGTGTTTCAAGGGTCAGAACTCAGGGTTAAATGCACGTGAGGGAACCACTTGACCTCTGAGCTACGCCCCCAGCAACTACAACTACCTTTCTGCTACCTTTTTAAAATAAGCAAAGCCTTTGAGGAAACAGCATGTTCTTGATTTTGGTTATCCCTGCATTATCCAGATTTTGAAAAATTATTAGCATTCTACAAAATTAAGGTAAAAAGTTAAGGGTATATATAATCCGTTTGCAAGAGTTAATCAGATAATGATTTTAGGCAAACCTCTCATTGAAACAAAGCAAGCTTACCTGGCCACATCAAATGATTGTGCCTTCTGTAATTTAGTGTTTAACTGTGACCCTGGACCAGATCTACTGAAGGAAGAACTCTTTGGCAATGTGGCTGCTGTAAAAACAAATGTTGAATAATTTTAATTCCACAAATGTAAGAAGCTTCCCCTATTTATAACATTAAATCACAGTCATAAAAATCTGAGGCAGAAATAATTCTTTTCTTTGCATCTTGAACTCAATGTATTGCCTCTCACTCTTTGCCCCTTTGCCAAAAACATTTACAGATTTACTTATGCTGTGAATGATTTGAGTAGCAGTGTGGACAATATATAAAATTTTACTCTTCACTAAGCATTTAGTATCACATTTTTTGTAAGATCTATTGCGATAATTAAAGAACAGCTTAAATATACATTTTTTTAACTGCACTGACGGAGCTGAAGTATTAGTTCTGGATGTAAGAGCCAAAAAGTCACAGGCTGCCCAGTGTTGGCCAGATAACTTGCGGTGCTAGGGAGGGGCAGCCTTTGTGTCTGATTCTCACTTGACCTGATCAGTTGTCTGGCAGGGAATGGCACTCTGAGCCTCAGCCACATCGCCCTCACCCTCGCTGCTGTTTTCCAGCATCCATCAATAGGCAACAAGAAAACAAGACTCAGGGTGTGAGGGCTGACTGACACTACAGAGAAACAACACCATGTGCTTTTCCATTTGCTACCACATCTGTAGCCACAATCACCTGTGGATGATGGATAACGTGTGACAAGAAAATAAAGGGCTTCATCGCGTCCTGTGGCTATCACTTAGAGATATAACCTGACATTCGTAATAAAGCCTCCAAGGCACTTCAGCACAAAAATGATGTTTTAAGCATAATGGTAAAGCCTAAGACATATCCAAACTGTTTTTGTGTGTGTGTGCGTGTGTGTGAAAAAATGCAAAATACAAACTTGCCATACTGATATGAACTCATTAAGATTTGCTAGACTAATGCAGTCTACATTGACGTTATAAGCTTTCACTAAAGGAAGACTTTGAGTAGTCTCAAAATGAAATTAATTAAACTAGGAACCTTTAAATCCTTTCCTACAATTAAGCAAGCATACAATACTATAGGCTTAATATATTTAAAGCTATTTAATTGAATTCCTTCCCCTTTCTGCCTGATTCACTCCACCTCCTCAAAAACACATGCAACGTTCATTTTTTTCCCCACCACATAATTCTATTTATTACCAATTCATAGCAGCTAAGAACAGTAGTAAGTGAAACAAGAAAATACAAAATGTTCAAACACTGTTTAATTTCAGTTGCTCTTATCAAGAAAGGAAATTAGGCTCTTGGTTTTCATTGTTGATTCACTTTTTTATCCAAAAACGTACTCAGAGGTCTCTTGACCCTGGCATACGGCAGGCACTTACTATGAGAAATTAAATGGGGGGAGAAAAAAAGACGTTTTCCTCTGGAACAAAGTATCACTTAAATGTAATTTGGAAGTGACAAAAGATTTAACAAAAATGGGCAGCGCAATGTAAGGTCTTCTGGTTCCAGCAGGGCACATACCAGGATGAGCAAAGGCAGGCAGGGGCTGGATGACAGGGGGAGCCCCATTAGCCAAGGGAGGCACTGCTGTTGCAGGAACAGAAGATACTAAGGGTGGAGACATTCCAACAACTGGGATGGATCCCATTGGCACTGGGGCAACAGCTGTAAGTGGCGGCATGCTGGCGATACCGCCTATACCTATGAAGACAAAAAGTACAACAAAGTTCATATCCAATCACATTTCAACAATTTGTGATAACTAACCCACTCCTATTTGAAGAAGAAAACCAAAATTTTCCAGTCATAACAGATGGCCAATAAAATATGGTTTTAGAGCTGAGATGTAGCTCACTGGTAGAGTGCTTACCTAGCTAGCATACATGAGGCCTTGAGTTCAATCTTTACCCACGCTACTGTGGCTGCACAGGTGCAGTTGAGACTGGGTGGACCCAACCCAGCTGCAAAGCCCTGACACAACCTCACCCAAAAATATACTTGCCCTTTCCACGACAATGACAGTCCATCTGCTGCAAGACCATCGCCTCCACCGACAAAGGTGCTGGGCATAAGCACTACTCTGGCCTCCAAAACAAAGAGCCAAGAGCAAGGTTGCTGGAACCCACAACCTGCCCAGGAAACAATACCAGATCTGTACTGTTTCCACGGTTCACACCTGAAACTCATCAGTCTTTCAAACACAGAGGATTCTCACACAGTTATATACCTTTGTTTAATTTGTAGACCACTGAAACAGCTATTTTGTCAACATTGTATATTCTTACAGTTGTAAGACAGGTTTGCTGATCTCATTCTGTTGTGACTGAAAATCCTACATCTGAGAAATCTTAAATTTCTTTTAATCTGGAGACTATGTTGTGTCCTTTTTCTTCGCAATTCATCTGTTGAAACCCAGCACTGATTTTACTGATTATAGAATCCTGGTACACTTCACTATGTAGCCCAGGCTGGCCTTGAACTCAAAGTGATCCTTCTGCCTCAGTCTCCCCAATGCTGGGATTACAGGACCACCATGCCCAGCTCCAAATATTTCTTTTCATTGCAATATATCTTCTTGTTTATATCCAGGTGACATCGTATCTCTTTCAAATATAGTTCCCAATCTTTTATTTCAAGAAAGTTGTCTTGAATTCACTTATCATTTGTAATTTACCTGATTTGTTTTTTCTTCTTCAGGAAGTCCTAGGAATCACATATTAAACCTCTTTGCTTTCACTATTTGTCAGGTTCTCATCTCCTTTATATCTTTTTGTTTCCTTATAATTTAAAACAACTCCCTCCTTTTTAATGTTTTATTCAGATAGTATCCCCTATATTGCTTCTAGTTTAACCTTCTTTTCTAAAATGAATTTTTCTATTTCTTTCTTTCCTTAGTTCTGTGCCTTATTTCTGAGATTTTTAAAATTATGATTTATGTTGGTCTTTGAAGTCTTGGGTCATTCTCATGGAATCTATTAGCTTGTTTGGAAACAGTGGTTGATGGCATGCTTTCATTGTCCAAGGGGTGTAATTTGGCTCTATTTTCTTTTCTCTGATAATAACCCTTGTGTAGGATTTGACCTTGCTGAGTACTTTCTATGTTTATTTTTATCTGAGCCTGGTTTCCGAGGATTTAGTCTCTGTTCCTCTCCCCCACTTTGGTCTGGACTTTCTCTTTCCCATGTCTCTGTGTCCCCGTGCTGCTCAATTTTGATTCTGCTCCCAGTCATTTCTCCTCAGGATTGGGGCCTGTCCCCAAAGGAAGTCAGTTTTGAGAGTGTACAGGAGCTGGACAGATCTGTACCTTTCTGATGCCCTCGTCCTGGTCCCTTTATGCTTGCCAGTCCTGCAGAGGGCATGATCTTGGCCACATTTAGCTGCTGCTCTCAGATTGGTTGGTCGAACTTTTCTAAGAATACCTGTTGCTATTTCCCAGTTCTGTTCAGCAGATTCCAGATTTCTTCCTTCTTCCTCCCACATGGTTACAGAGTCACACACTTCTATTACGTTTGTATTTTCTTTTACTAAGAGTATCCTTACTTTGATAAGATTTTAAAAACAGTGTCATAGGCTGGGCATAGGCACGTGGCTCAGTGGTACAGTGCTTGCCCCAACACCAGGGTTTTTACACATGGGAGTAACAGTAATTTTCACTTTTTTCTTGAAACACAAAAACTGTCATTTTTAAATTGGCATTTATTACTTATACATACAATAAGAAAAAGAATTTTCATTCTTTTGAAAACAATAATGTTTAGACAATATTTATACATACTGAAAATCCAGCTAAAGGAAGAAAAATCTCTACTCTGGGTTTTACTGGGTGTAAGTTTCTCTACAGCTGTACACCATCAAGCACATTGGTCCCCTAATGCTGTGGATCAGATTGGCTTTATATTCCAATACATCATCAATATATATCAAGTCGACTGTGTTGTCAGGATTAGACTAATAAAATTTTACAAGAAAAGATTACTTGATGACTAAATATTAAATTATACTCTAAACCATGGTGTTTGCTTAAAATGGTAACCTACTCATGCACTAATAAAAAACACACAAATTAAAACTTTCCACAAGCTATCATTCAGACTTTTAAATGGCATCACTACAGGATACTGTGCAAGCCACTTAACCTTCAAGAATTTAACCCTTCTCTACAAGAGATCCTTAATCCTTTCTTTTGGCGGTGTGGGGATTAAAACCCAGGGGGCTCCTGCACGCTAGGCACATGCTCTAATGCTGATCTACATCCTTAGCCCCCTATCCCTAATTATAAAAGAAGTTAACCTCAGTGATGCTGAGAAAGAAGACTTTACAATATCTCAAATTAATCAACACCAAACAGATTAAACAAAAATCAATCAACAGTTAAAAAAAGTGACCAAACTAGTAAAAAGCATTTTTTAAGTTTCCAAATCTGTTAAAATCTTTTATCATAATTTTTCCATTGTAAGGGTCCCACTCAACTTTCAAAAACCACTGCAAAGACTTTATCAACTGACAATCTTTTCTCATTTCTTTTTCTTTTCTTTCTTTTCCTTCCTTCCTTCCGCCCTGTCCCCCCAGGATCTTGCTATGCAGCTCAGGCAGGCCAAGGCTGGCCTCAAGCTCACAGTGAACCTCCTGCCTCAGCCTTCCTGAGTGCTGTGATTTCCATCATGCCCAGCTGACAATCTTCTCTGAACAAAAAATGTCTACCTAAATCATGTCCTGTGGTGCTAAGCCTTAATTCTTGGAATTCACCCAGCTCTCCTGCATTACCAAGTTACCCTCTCTATAAAGTGCCAGAGCACTTTAGCCTACAGCTGCTCCTGGTGTCTCCCTTTTGCGGGTAAGCTAACCCTCCTCTCCCAAGACTCCAATCAGGTACTGGTCACAGCAACTCCACTGAAGTCATTTGTAAGCTCATTCTGCCAAATCCAATCTTCTTGCCCCACCTCTCAGAAGCAACTCACACATCAGAGTACTCCCTCCTCCTCGAAACATGTCCTCTTGGCCACTAGAACAGCAGCCTCTCCCCGTCCTGTGACTCTCTGCTTCTGGCTTCTTCTGTTACCAGACCTTCCGATGTCACATCACAACAAGGCTTGCTTCCACATCTTTCTCTGCTAGCTATATTTCTCCCTAAGATGTCAGATTCCATCCAGGGTCCTCAGTGCCATCCACATCTGCACTCTCCTGGAGCTGAGGCCTTTCTGAGCTCCAGGCACACGCAGTCATCCCAGCTTCCTGAACTTCTCAACTTGAAATCTACTTGGCCCCTCAAACACTGAGGTCCCCCTTCAAAACCATTTTCTTCCAGTTATTCCCATCCCAAGATGTGGTCACACCATCCAACTAGTTAGTCAGGTTAAAATTCTTAGTGCTTATTTCTAATCCATTAACAAGTCCTTTTTACTTTTTCCCCATGAACAGGATAAAATGAATCCAATCTGACATCCACATTATCAGTAAGTACCCAGATCTAAATCACTCTTACCTAAATTGAGTTGAGGGATGGAACCAGAAATACTAGCAAAGACCAGATTTTGGAGTAAACTTGTGCAAACTTGATAAAGATCAAGGACATGTAACTGCTCCTATTCCCTCAGGTTTATCATCCTGAAAACAGTTTACTAAGAATGAAGTGTGATAAGAATGAGGTGAGGAAAGCCATGAAGAAGCCAAAGGAAAGAGCTTCAGGGGACTGTCATCACTCGGTCTGGATTCCTGGTGGCTTCCCTTAGTTCTGATAGCAGAGGCAGGTGACTTAAGTGACTAGAAGCCTCTGAGCAGTGACACTACAACCTACAACCTCCTGATAATAAATCAGGAACATCCCAGCAGCAGAAAGCCCTAGAGGAGAATGGAACAAGAGAAAACAACTCCAGCATGAAGAATTACTGAACCCCAAGTTTGAGGGAAAAGAGGATACCACTGATTGATTATTGGACTCTTTCTCCACTCTGATGTTTCTTCTTGCAGAAATGGAAGGAGGCCAAAAGAAAACCAAACACCCTTCCACTGCCTTAACCTATGGGTCCTAACTGAAAATTGGATACTGGGACTTTCAGAGATTGACAGCAAAATCCGCAGTAATGGACTTAAACAGCTAACTAAAGGCTGAGGCGTGTGAACACAGAGACAAGACAAACACGGGCCTGGTCACATGGGGCCTGCTGACCTCTTACTTTTGCTCTTCCAGGCCCCTTTTCTCACATGTGAGTTCTTCTTCTCATGGACCACTGCCCTACCTGCACAAGTGTCTCTCCCAAGCCCATACTTTTTCTCTTGCAAAAAGGAAAAAACAAATAAAATAAAATAAAACAAAACAGCCAAGTGCAGTGGTACAAGCCTGTAATCTCGGCTACTTCAGAAGCTGAGGCATGTGGATCAAAAGTCTGAGGTCAGCCTGAGCAACTTAGCAAGACTGTCTAAAAGTAAAAAATAAAAAGAGATTGGGATATAGCTTGGTAGGGTACCCCTGGGATTGATCTTCAGTACTGATAGAGAGAGAGAGAGAGAGAGAGAGAGAGAGAGAAAAGCAGGCAGGGACCCAGTCTTTGGACTGAATTTTATAAGAAATTTTATAAGTATCTTTTTTCCTGTACTTTTCATCTTGTTCTAATCACACTGACATTCTTAGAAAAAATGCACCCCCCAAAAAAGGAATACAGCTTTGTTTTTAACAGCAAATTTCATATACAAAACCAGTTATTTATCTTAGCTTGCTATTACTTGCATCAGTGGTAATCTAAATTGCCTTTCAGTAACCCTACTTCACTTATCCGGATGAAGAGAAACTCCACAATTTTTGTGTCTTTTTTTTAACTGTTTATGAACCTCTGCATGAGTCATGATTGATCTGATTACTATAAACTTCAAAACTTCAAATTAACCTAAATAATTACAGGTCTAGGATGAAAACAGATTAAGAAATCAGAACTACTGATGATCTTAATCAACTATTAATTAGCTTATAAGAAAAATACCTGTCTGAAGGATATTTTATAAAAATATGGGGGGGTTGTTTGTTTTTGTAAAACAGGGTCTCATTTTGTAGTTCCAGCTGGCCTTGCACACCCAGCAATCCTACCTCAGCAACCCGAGTGGAATTATGTTTTTAAAGGAGGTAACAATGCTTACTTTTTTCCATTACATTTTGTTCTAAGACAGAACCTAATGTGGGCTACTCTAGTTTGAGGGTGCCCTTTCATGTCCTGGAAGCTGGGCCCTGACTGTGGTGATGAAGGACACGGTAAAACTTGAAGAGGTGGGCCTAGTAGGTGGTGCTCAGGTACCCTTAGAGCTGCCCTCAGGAGGAATGAGCAGCTCTCAGGGGAGCCCTGAGTTCTCTTGAGAAAGCTGTCAGAAGAGGGGGTCTGATCCTTGAATCCTGACCCCTGACTCACTCTCTCTGGCTTACTGTTTCAAGATGGGACCTTTTCTTCACATATACTCCTCCCACCACGCCTCAAGCTGCACCAATGCTGGTGTCTGGCCCTTGAGTCTCCAGCACTGTTAAACAAATCTCTATGAAAATAGGATTTGCCTGTCTCAAGTACTTTGCTATTATAAGGCAAAGCAAGCTAATACAGTGGCCAAATGAGTCACTACTAGGCATCAAAAATATAGTCCTAGATATCAGAATCCAAAGGAACTGTTGTGATCAAGGAGAAACAAAAGCATCCTTAAGACAGTAAACTGAAAAGATGTGCTTGGCAGTGTGAAAAGCAAGAGGACAGAAATGCAGCGGCAGCCTGCAGGTCTGCTCCTTTTACCCTGAAGAACAAGTTGCACCTTGTATTTCCTTCCAGGTGCTCCTTCTCCTCAGCTTTATCTTCTTGCAAAGGGCCAGCAGTTTTCAGGCAGAATTACCCCCTAGAATTTCATAATGCTATAAACACAGGGGGGAAAAAGGGAAACATCATCTATTTTTAAGCAATTCACTGAAATATAGAAACCAATTCCTTTTCAGACTTACCAAATGCTGGTGCACTAGAAATAGCAACTGGTTGCTGTTTCATGACAGGAGGAAGTGCAGCGGGGAGCTGATAGCCTTGCAGCTTCAGTTTGATAAGCTTCATGGCTATGGAAAACTCCACTTGATCCATCCTTCCATCATTATTCATGTCAGCAAGTGCCCTGCAAAACAGTGGCATAGACTCAGAACAACGGCGACCATAAAAGAGTTTCTCCAGCCCCTATTTCCACAGCACGAAAATAAAAATAATTAGCTCCTTTCCTCTAGGGAGAAAAAAACAAAACTTTTTTTCCACACTATGGGGAAGAACCTGTAAAGACTGGCAAGGTCCTACATGAAAACAGAATGTCTCTTACTTTGTTACTCTTTACCTGCATGATACATCATGTAACTTTCAGCCTGATTTTGAGGATTTGTATTTTAAAATGGGTTTCATTTTGATGCAAATATTCTAAAATTAGTGGTGAGTGTTGAGCAACTTTGTGAATACACTACAAACCACTGAATTATATGGTTTAAAAGACTCAATTTTATTATGTGAATTATGTGCCAATTAATCCTGTAAGAAAAAAAGGATTTGGAAAGAGTATAATTTCAAGAGATAATTGGTTAAATTATATGAACAGTAGAGTTCTACAAACTTCAACACGGGAACATAATGTGATTGCTACACTGTGCTTGGCTATGCAATGCCATATATACTGCCATACAACTATACCCTAAAAGTCTTAAATTAACTTTTCTTTATAATTCTACCATGTGCACTCTCAATAATTGAATTTGAGCCTATGACAATGCTTGACATTTGAAAATGCTACTCAAACATGGTCCAAATGTAATTTAGGAGTTTTTAAGTGAAGTATTTTCTCTTAGAGAAAAGTAAGCAAAGGAAAGAAAAGAAATTGTATGTGCTATTGAAAACTATGTTACACAACCAAAACTGTGCGTCCTTATAATTTACATGAGAAATGTTTACATAGCGGGGTAGATGGGAAGCAGGTGGGGAGTCAAAAGAATTACGATGTGTTATGTACAGGTACCAGTGTCCTAGGATGAATGCAATAGTTATGCACTGCAAATATCTACTAATGAAATACGTGTGAGTTTTTACTCAAGATATTACAAATGCAAAAAAAAAAGAAAAAATTTAAAATGCAGACTTTCCTAAACCAATCCTATGAAAAAATTTATTTGAAACATCAAGTAAGACAAGCCAGTCCATTGAAAGGTATTACTACCAATATTTTAAAAGACTTAAACTTTTATTAGTCTGTTCATTTTTGTGCATGTCTTTACCACCCAGAAACTTCATATTTTTATATAGTATCTGTTATCACAACTTATAGGACTTCAGTTCTTGACTGTATAAAACAGTATTATGTACATTCGTGTTTTGCACCAAGATCTCACTACGTTGCCCAGGCTGGACTTGAATTCACTGAACTCTCAATCTTCCCACCTCAACCTCCTAAATATCTGGGATTACAATTACAGGTGCATGCACCCTTCTAATCCCCTGGCTACGTTTGGATTATTTTATTACATTTCAGTCTTCAAATCAACTACAATGGTGTGTATGTGTGTTATGCTATACCATGGCACGACCTTTTGTATTTTTCTAGATGGATCCCTAACTTTTCCAGCAGTATTAATTACCTAACCCCTCCTCTTCTCAATGAACGTATATGTTTTTGTTGTGTATTACACATTCATCTGGAATGAGGCCGGACATGGTGGCACATACCTATAATCTCAGCACTCAGGAGGCTGAGACAGCTGTGAGTCCAAGGCTACAAAGTGAGTTCAAAGCCAACCTGAATTGCATAGTAGAACCCTGTCTCAAAAAAATGAAATACAAAGTTCATCTAGAATGAGATTTATTTCTGGATTATCTCTTCTGACTGCATAAACATAATGGTGAGCTGATCACACTGGCCCTATGGTGTGTTCTAAGATAAAGCAAGGCCTTCTTCCTTTTGTAAAAACTTTCCTTGTCTATTCATGAATGTTTGTTGTTCCCTATCAACTTTCAGATGATTTTCTCTATTCTACACACAACCCTATGGAGACCTAGAAACTGCATTACATTTGTACGTTTTTAGAGAACTGATATGTGTGTATGTATAACTGCCAGCTCACTAGTGTCCCTCCACTTCTTCAGTTCTAGCTCCTCTAGTAAGACTGTATCACTTTCTTCATACAAGTAAACTTTTTAAATATTAGAAGTAACTTTATCACTTTTGTCAGAATTTTAAATGAAATTGTGGCACTGTACATTTTTTCGGGGTTAATTTCAAGGATAAATGATGTTTTTAATTTTTAAAAATCATTCGTGCTATATTTAACTATCTTACAAATTTCTATAAATTTTTCTAAGTTTTTTAAAAAAACTAAAATCTCTTATGTTTAGTAAATAATCACATAACTAAAAAGCAAAAAAAGCATTACCTTTCTTCCCAATATTTATTACAATCTTTATTGTTCTTATTTGCTTCTGTTTAGTTCTGAGTTTAAATGAAAGTGCTTCAGTATTTCACTATTTCTAATTATGTTTGGTAGTGATTTTTTAGGAATGTAGTCCGACACAGTTAAACAGTTCCCTTTCAGCTTATCAGGTTACTGTAATTTTTATCAAAGACCTAATCTGCATTTGCTCATCTGATCACAAGTCTGCTTTCTCCTCTTATCTGCTGATACAAGTCTAATGGTGATGGAATTTCTCAGTTCTGAAACTGTCTTGCACCTCTGGCATAAACTCAACTTGGTCATAGTACATTATTCTTTTCAAACATTGTGAAATTCTACTTGCTAAGGTTATGCTTTGGTTTTTTTTTTTATCTACATTCATAACTGAATTTGGTCGCCTGTTGCTTTATTTTTGTACTTTCAGATTTTATAAAGGGAAGTTAGGTAAATAAAATGACATAGCAAACTTTCCTTCATTTACTAAGTATTTTTATTGTTCAAAATGGTTTTCAGGGAAAAAAAGACTTCATTAACATCAACATACATTAGGGGAGAGGACATTTTATATTAACGGCTTAACTAGAATAATTTATTGTTTCCGAAAAACCTTCCATTAAAGTGCCTACCCCGGAAAGGAGAAACAAGGCAAAGGTTTATGGGCTTAACTTTAAACCACCTAACACCATCCCAACATTCATCTGAGTTTTGTAGTTCTCAAAAGAATTTTCTTCTCAAATAACAAAACAACTATGGAGATTCCTTGGTGATAGAAAACTCAAAGGAATTTATGAAAATGCAGTTCCTCATACAAAGTTCAGTTTTCTATCCTTTCCTTCCCTAGCCCCCAAAGCACTGGAATAGAGTTGATATTCTACTTCTCAATGCTTCTTTGCCAAAAAACCAAACAAACAACAAAACAAAACAAAGAAACACCCACTTTAGTTCTGCCATCTATTTCATTTCCCATTGAGTTTTTTCTCCAGTTAACCCATTTTTACTAATCCTCCCACAACTATGTATAAGCCTAATAATATTGAAATTCAATTCACAAATTTCCAAAGTAAAAATACACGCTAAAACAGCAAATAATTACTATATATGACTCTGCAGGCAAAATGATTTTCAATACAGTGTTCAGACTGAAATTAAAAGCTATTTGAAGCTGGGTGTGGTGGCACACACCTGTAATCCCAGCACTCAGGAGGCTGAGACAGGAGGATCGTCATGAGTTCGAGACCAGCCTGGGCTACAAAATGAGCTCATGGCCAGCCTGAACTGCACGGCGAGAACCTGTCTCAAAAAAAGGCCAAAAAAAAAAAAAAGCTATTTGAAACAGGTAGAGTTGGGATGAGAAGAGTCCAAAATGAAGGAAAATTACTTAATAAGCATTTACCTTTTGACCCAGTAATTGCAAACCCAGGAATTTACCCTGAAGATACAGTTCCAGCAATACAAAAGTACATATGCAAAAACTCACTCACTGTTGCATTACCGATAATCACAAAATGTTAGAAAATAATCTAAATGTATAAACACGGGACACTGGTTGAATAAGCCACAGTATATCCTCCACAATGAGTATATTATGTAAAAGCAAAATGAGAAAAGTCTCTGCAGACTGGTATGAGTGGTTTCCAGGATATGTTAAGATTTTTAAAAAACCAAACAACAAAAACAACATTTATAAGAGGTTATCTTTAATGCAGAAGATGAAAAAAATCTAATTAAATAGGTATCTGCTGCCCTCCACAAATAACAAAGGTTAATAAGAAAATAGTAAAATAGGTGGTGACAGGATAGTAAGAGGAGCTCGAGCGGCCTTTTCTGGATATACCTGTTGGTGTACTTTGGCTTCAGAGCCTTGTTAATGTGTTATATATTCAAAAACTAAAGTCTACAAACAGAACTAATAGTGTGTTATTTTAATTTTCTATAGTATGGAGGGCTTCACACATGCTAGGCAAGCACCCTACCACTGAGCTACATCCCCAGCCTGCTATACCTATAAAAGAGAAGGGCGTTAAAAGCTAATGGAACTGATTTTTAAACATTGTACTTTACATGTCCTCAGTTTAAGAATAAAAGAACTACAAAGTAATCTTGGAGTTAACAGTCCATTTTGTACTGGATACAAGTGTGGCAATTTTGACACTACTTAGTGTAGACTGTAGGATAAGGGAGGGGGCCGGATTTCTCAGCTCCAGCTGCATCCCAGCTGCAGGGCAAAAGCCCACTGCCTTCTTTAGGAGCCCGCCTCTGCCACCCGGGCTTGTGATAGGCTGTTCTCCTCCCCCGACCTGGTGGGCACCAAGCTAAACAAAAGGTCAAGCAATAATGCAGATTAATCCATCTTAGTCACTCAAAATATAAATATGGGGTAGGGGGAAGACCTAAGGTCTAGGCACTATCTATAATTTTGAATTTTAACTATGAAAAAAACAGGCAAGGTCATTGCCCTTATAAAATTTATATTTTGGTGCAAGGAGACACTAAAAAGAGAACTAATCAGATTATTCTGCATAATGCCAAGCACTATTAAGATACAGAGAAAAAAGAAAAGAGAAGAGTAGGTGGGCAGAGGAAGCATTAGTTAAACCAGTTTGTCAGGAACACCTCTGGTGACAAACTGAAAACTAAAAGGTCATGAACCAACTAAAGGAGGGTCTGGAATGGTATTAAAGGAAATGCAATAACTCTGAGGCAAAGCATAGAAAGGGTAAATTCTGGACAGCAGAAATTGAGAAAGGAAGTAATGCAAAATAAGAGAAGAAGGAGCTGGGTGTGGTGGCCTATACTTGTGACCCTGGCACTCTTAGAAGGCTGAAGCAGGAAAACCACAAATGGGAATCCAGCCTGAGCAATTTAGTAACACCCTGCCTCAAAAGAAAAAATAAAAAGAGCAGAAAGTTAGCTTGAGAAAAATTGAGATGCAGCTCAATGCAGAGGTCCTGGGTTTGCAGATCACATGGGACTTGCGGCTTGGGGAATGGCTTTGGATTTTATTTTCAATGGAAAATTTCAATGGATTTACTTTGTAAACAGATTATTCCAGCTGCTGCTTGGAGAATGGAATTTCAAAGGGCAAATGTGAAAGAGAATCTGGTCTAGATGCTGTAGTTGTGGGACCAGATGAGGCATGATGGAGATAAAGTGGGTAAATGGAGTCAAAAGTACACACTGATGCACTGGTGTGCAGGGTGAAGAAAAGAGGAATCAGACATGGCTCCCTCATGCTGGTCTGGGCAGCTAGATGACACGCTCAATGCCCTGGACTCAGAAATAAGCATAAAGAGTCTAGGATGACTTTTAGGAGGGAGGTGATAAAGGTGTTTGGCAAACTGATCTTGTTGCAGGTTAAAGGCCCTTCTGACATATACTCAAGAGTCCTAAACTGTACAGTCATCCGGTACCTGGCCTACCTCCTTCCTGGAACCAGATCAGCAGCCTGTCTAATCCATTCCGCTCCCTTCTTTTCTCTCAGGAGCCCTTTTTTGGGTGGCGCTCCTTCCTTTCTGTCATTTCTCTACATTTCTATGGGTCTTGTGGTCTCAGATTCCCAACCTCTCATGCAGCCTCTTGGCCCCTACTTCTTTTTCTTTCCTGTACCTTCTGGTTCTTACCTACCACCTTGGGTTTCTCCAACTCCTCCATACAAAGGCAAGATTCAAACAACATTAAACATTTAAGACAATGTTACCAAAAGAATACTGGCCAGTTTCCTTACAGTTGTTTATTAATGAGACTTTTTTTTTCGTCTTTTTGAGACAGGGTCTCGCTATGCAGTTCAGGCTGATCTTGGGCTTACTTTGTAGCCCAGGCTGGTCTTGAACTCGTGACGATCCTCCTCCCTCAGCCTCCCGAGTGCTGGGATTACAGGAGTGCACCACCACACCCGGCTTTAATAAGACAACTTCTAAGAAGTGTCATCTTTGGCCACTGCTGTAATTTGGCATTACACACAATGACCAAACATCACCTTCTGAGAATTTAGGTTTTCTTGTATTATGCACTGGAAATTAGATGGAAGAGACAAGTAGTCCTCAGAGTATGAATGGGGTACAGTTCACAAACTGGTTAATTGGAATGTAGTTTCTACATAGCAACAAAACAGTATAAAGGTTTCTAGCAGTATATTCCTCATTAGTTTACACCCCTTTATGTATTCGAAATGAAATCCAGAGCAAAGAAAGTTAGCTTGAGAAAGAGACAGGAAGGCAGGCAGTCAGAGAGAGAAGGGGAGGGAAGGGAGCGAGAGAAACAGAGAGACCCAGAAACAGAGAAAAGGAAAGAGAAAGACAGGGGAGAAATTGAGACTAGGAACAGCTTCCAGTT
>RJWT010008890.1:0-18726 GCA_004365215.1 Cuniculus paca | reverse complement strand
GAAAATTCATAGACTGAAAGTCAAAGGAAAGAGAACAATGCCCTATGTGACAGGGAGCCAGAAAAAAAAGTAGGGGTATCCTGCCCATGAACTGCAGAATGGATAAGAAAGACATGACATTTTATGTGGTGGAAACCTACTTATAATATAAAGGAAGATAACCTCAAGGCTCTTGTAGCTGGATGGAGGCAACTTGAGATCATGCTTATGGAGAAAATGGTTCAGAGTCACATGGGTGAATTTCATGTTTTCTCCCTAATATAACAAACTAAAGGAGTTAGTGGGATACAAAATGCACAGTACGTATTGGGAAAGTCAAAGGGGAGGAATTATCTAAAAAGGGAAGGAAGTGGCCACTGTTAATCTACTATCATGATTTGAAACTCATATGGTCTTCATTGTTCTGATTAGTTTCATTTTATTCTGATGTGTTTGATTTTATTATACTTGATGGCATGGACAGCTATTTTAAAGATAACAAAATATATAATTGTGCCCATTGAGGATGTCCAATTATCTTGTTTAGAAATCCTGTATTGCTTTCATTGTTTCATTTTGATTGATTTTACTCTATTCTGTGTTTTTTGATTGGCATATGTCTGAAGGTGTAGGCAACTATTCTGAAGATAACAAGAAGCATTATGGTAGCCACTGCTGTTTTACTAGTATCTTGAAGTTCTGTACCTCTTACATTGTTCTTTGTTTGTTTTGTTTTTGTTTTTTATTAGTTTTATTTTGTTCTATTTTGTCTGATTTTATTTATCCCTGATGGTATGGGCAGGTATATTGCAGATAACAAGAGGCATTATAGTAGCCATTATCAATTGCTTTTTACCCTGTTTAGAAGTCATGTACCATGTTCATTGTTTTGCTGTGACTGACTCTACTGTTTTATTTTGTTTGGTTGTATTCTTTTAAAAAAACAAGCAAACAAACCATATGACAACTTCAATAGGGGCAGAAAAATCATTTGACAAAACTCAACATCCTTTCATGACTGAAATTCTCAAGAAATTAGCTATGGAAGCAATATACCTGAACACAATAAAGGCCATGCATGACACATGCACAGATAGCACCCTACTTAACCATAAAAATGGAAATCTCTTTGAAGATCAAGAACAAGTAAAGGATGCCTGGTTTTGTCACTTGTATTCTACCTAGTATTGGAAGTACGAGCCAGAGCGACTGGAGAAACAGGAAAGACAATAAGAAAATGTGGCATCTATACACAATGGGATACTACTCTACTATAAAGAAGGATAAATTCAAGACATTTGTAGGAAAATGAGTAAAGTTTGAAATTATAAGTGAAATAAATCAAATACTCAAGCTTAAATACCATATGTTTTCCCTCATTTGAGTAATCTAAAGCACACATAGAGAGCAAAATAAAAGACTGATAAAAGGAAGCAGGGAGATAGATCTTTTGCAAATGAGAAGGGGTTCAAGAGACGGAGGTTGGGGATTCAGGGAGGGCAAGGGGACAGAGAAAGATTTAAAATGCATCACATACAAGATACCAACTACCCACAACAAATGTCAACTTTATATGTCACAAATATGAACTAAAACAATGATGATGAAAATGAGGAAGGGAATCTAGAGGTGGAGGGAGGGAGGCAGGTGGGGAAGGAACGGGGAGAAAAAGAATCAAGATATGTCAAGTGCACATGCCTGTTCCCTAAGACAGATGCAAACATCATGCACTCCAAACACATACTAATAAAAAAAGAAGGAACGAAAGGCATCCAAATTGGGAAGAAAGAAATAATTGTCTCTGTAAATGGTGTAATTTTATAAATAGAAAGCATTTGCAAAAACTGTCCAGAAATAATAGATAAATTCATTGAAGCTGCTAGATATAACATCAACACATGGAAATCTTCAAACTATTTGAAGAAGAGATTTTGTAAAATTCTCTTTACAACAAACAGCATCAAAAAGAATAAAGTACTTAGGAATAAATTTAAACAAAGATATGAAAAGATGTGTACACTAAAACTATAAGACATCAATAAAAGATATTGAAGAATCAAATAAAAGGAGAGATCCTACGTCCAAGGACTGAAAGAATTAATATTGTTAAAATGTCCATGTAGCCCACAGGGATATGCAGGTCTACTTTTGATAGTCAAAATTACTTTCAACTTCCCAATGTAATTTTTTTTTACCGAAATAGAAAAGTTGGTTCTGATATTTGTATAGAACCATGAAAGAAGTCTATAGCCAAAGCAATCTTAGGTAAGAACAAAGCTGGAGGCATCTCATTTCTTGACTTCAACAATATTATAAAGCTCTAGTAATCAAAAGAGCGTGCTACTGGTATAAAACACACATAGTCAAATGGAGTAGAATGGATAGCCTCAAAATTGACTCATATCTGCAGCCAAATAATCCTTGACAAAAGTGCCAAGAATACATGATGGAGGAAGGATAGTGTCATCAATAAATGGTGCTGGGAAAATTGGATTACTACCTCAAAAAATGAAATTGGACACTTTTCCTTTACTCTCCCTCCAAAAGTCATTCACAATAGATTAATGTCATAAATGTAAGATCTGAAACCATAAAACTCATAGATGAAAACAGAGGGAATATCCCTGACATTGGTTTTGATAATGAATAATTCCAAAAGCATAGACAACAAAATTTAAAATAAAACATGACTATGTCAACTAAAGAGCTTCTGCACAGAAAAGGAAACAATTAACAAAATGAAAAGGGAGTCTGTATAATGGGAGAAAATACTTTCACACCATATGTCTGATGAGGATAAACATCAAAAATGTATAAAGAACTTGCATAATTCAATAGCACCCCCAAACAAAAATAAAATAACCACAAAAGAAACAAAATGACCCCCCCAAAACCAAAATCTGATTTAAAAATAGTTGATTTTTTAAAAAACTTTTCATTTTATTTTGAAAAGAATACAACCAAACAAAACAAAACAGAATAAAGTCAATCAAAACAAGGCAATGAATGTGGTACATGACTTTTAAACAGGGTAAAAAGCAATCAGTAAGGCTACCATAACGCCTCTTGTTGTCTGCAATATACCTGCCCATATCATCAGGGATAAGTAAAATCAAACAAAATACAACAAACTAAAACAGTAGAAACAAAACAAAATATAACAAAACAAAACAAACAAAGCAGAACAATGTAAGCAATATAGTATTTCAAGATATTAGCAAAACAGCATTGGCTACCAAAATATTTATTATCTTCAGAATAGTTGCCTACACCTTCAGACATATTACAACCAAACTACACAGAATAGAGTAAAATCAATCAAAACAAACAATGAAAACCATACAGGGTTTCTAAACAAGCTACTTGGACATCCTCAGTGGCTGCAATTACATATTTTGTTATCTTTAAAATAGCTGTCCATGCCATCGAGTATAACAAAAATAGTTGATTTTTTTAAAAGAAGACACATGAACGGCCACAAACATGGAGAAAGTTTTTCAATATCACTCATCACTAGGGAAATGCAAATCAAAACCACAATGAAACGTCCCCTACACCTGTTAGGATGATGATAAAAATAGCAAGTATTGGTGAAGGGAGAGAAAAGGGACCCCTTGTACACTATTGTGTGAATGTAAATTTGGTGTAGTCAGTATAGAAAACACTATGGGGGCTCCTAATAAATTGCAAAAGAACTACAATATGATCCAGGAATCTCACCTGTGGGCGTGCATCCAAAGGACACGAAATTAGTGTCTGGAGAGATATCATGCTCCCAAGGTCATTTTGGCACTATTCACAAGAGTAAAGATACAGAAAAAAATTATGTATCCATTGATGGTTGAAAGGACAAAGAAGAGTATCTAGATATAAGGAAACACTGCTATTGCCAGTCTGTGGATGCACCCAGAAGACATTATGCTAAATAAAAAATACAGATGCAGAGGGACGAATACTTCATGTGGTCATATGTGAAATCCAAAAGCCACAGAAGCAAAGAAGAGAAGGTGATCCTTAGGGATTGAGAGTGAGAGAAGCTAGGGAAATGTCGTTGAAAGGATACAAGCTTTTAATTGTAAAATCAATAAATTCTAAGAATTTAATGTGCAACATGGCAAAAAATAAGAAAAAAAAAGAAGAGAGAAAAAAGGAACTTTCATACCTATGAGCAATTACTCCTTACTTCTTCTTTAAACAACCTTAGTCCTAGTCTTAGGGTCTTAGCATGCAGACAGATCTCTTGCACTCTTTTGCACTTGACTTTTTGGCTATTATAAAATAATCCCATAAATCGTGTGTCTTCTATTAAATCTATTTCCTTGCAAATCCTCACTACAGCAATGAGTAACACTGCTATGAGCACTGGTGGACAAGTTTTTGGTTGAGTTTTGTACTCACTTCCCTTTGTTATATTCCTAACAGTGTCATTTTTGGGTGATCTGATAACTCTGTTAACACTTTTAGAAACTGCCAAACTGTTTTCCAGTTACTGCACCATTCTATATTCTCATCGGTAATGTGTGGAAATTTCAGTTTCTCCATAGCCTTGTCAATATGTGAGTTTCTGCTTTGATTTGTTTTAGAGGTAGCCTAGTGGGAATTGGTGGTGTCTCTTCATAATTTTTATCATCTTTTTCTAATAGATAATGATGCTTAGAATGTTTTCATGTTCTTATTCATATGAATATCTTCTTTGGAAAAGTATCTATTCTGACCTTTTCCCTAGATCTTTTCCCTGGGTTGTTTTATATTACTGAATGGTAACTGTACTTTAAATATTCCAGATACAACTCCCAGGTCAGAAACATCATTTACAAAAACATTCTCCAGTGATGTGGGTTAACCTTTCATTACCTGGGTGATGTTCTCTGAATCGCAAAAGCTTTTAATTTTGATGAGATCTACTTTATATATTTTTTCTTTTGCTCTGTGCTTTTGGTGTTATATATAAAAATGCTATTCACAAGTCTTTTAATATTTTATAGTTCCTTTCTTAAGTCTGTTAGTCATTTGAGTTAGTTTTCAGGAGTGGTATGAAATAAAGATCTAACTCCATTTTTTTTATGTGGATATCAAATTGACTCACATGAAATGTTAAAAAGTTTATTCTTTGGCCACTGAATTATTTAGACATCATAATAAAAAATCAGTTAATTGTAAATGTAAGAGGTTATTTCTGGATTTGTAATTCTGTTTCATTGGTCTACATGTTTATTATCCTTATGGCAATGCTATGTTCTATTCATTAGCTTTGTAGTAAGTTTTGAAATAAGATAAATAATTACTTCTCTAGAGTTATTTTTTTGGATATTCTAGGTCTCTTGAATTTCCATACCATTTTTTAAGGTTAATATTGTCAATTTCTTCAAGGAATCTAGCTGAAATTTAAATAGAATTTTGATAAATCTGAGAAACATTTTCAGCTTCACAATATTAGGTTCATGAATGTGAAATATCTTTCCATGTGTTTAGCTGTATTTAATTTCTTCCACAATAATATTTTGTAGTTTTCTAAATATAAGCTTTGTATTTCATTTGTTAAATTTCTCAGTATTTATTCATTTTTAATTCTTTGGTTACTCCATTTTCTGTTGCTATAACGAAATACCCGAGGCTAAATAATGTATAAAGGAGACAAGTTTATTTGGCTGTCAATTCTGGAGGTCCAAACACATGGAACTGTCATCTCCTTGACTTTGATTAAAGTCAACATGCTGCTCCATCATTAGAAGAAAAACAGAAAATAGGAGGCAGGAACTTGTGGAAGTGTGTGTTTGAGAGATGTAAAGGGGAGGGACCAGGTTTGCTTCATAATGCCCCCACTTACTTGTTTATTTATTTATCTATTTTAAAGAGAAAAAAATCAATAAAAACAATGATACGGGATTTCATACAATAAAATAGGGATTTAACAATGGTTAACGTGTTGTCATTATAAGGTACAGGCACGCAAAATTGATCAAACAGTGAAAGTACAAACCATTCTCTTCAATGAACTAAAAGAAATTGGTACTATAATTATCCATCTTAGCTATCTTGTATATATATATTTCTTTTTTTCCCCTTCCTTCTTTTCTTCTTTCCCCCATACAGTTCTTTGCTTTTGAGCTTTTTATTTCCTTTTCACAATATCTATTGAAGATTTTGGATCTTGTTTACTCTTTCAGTTTCTAATACCAGGGAAACAATACGATGTTCACACATGTGAACCTGATTTATTTCACTTATGAGCGTGGTCTCTTATGGTAACTGTTTCCATGAGACCTAGATGCCTTTTCAAAGGCCCCATCACTTCTCAGTGTGGTACATAGTGATTGTGCATCTTGCTTCCTATGACAGTTGGTGAAATAATTTTATACCTGTGGTTATATAGATTAGGATATGAGTTCCTTAAGGTTTTCTGTATACTGGATTATGTCATTTAAAAGCATAAATAGGTTTCCTTATTTCTCTCTAGATTAGTAGATGTTTATTTACTTTTATGACTCATTTCCTTAGCTAGACCTCCAGTACAATTTGAATGATAGTGGTGCATCATATCATTGTGTTGTTCGATATCTTAGAAAAAACTCATTTTTAAACCATTAAATATGATGTTGGCTGTATTATTTTTAAACTAAAGCCCATGATTAGATGGAGGAAATTCTTTGCTACTCCTGAGTACTAGTGGTTCAAGAAAATGTGTGGGATTTTTGCCAAATGCTTTTTCTTTCATATATGGACATGAGCATGTAGTTTTGGTCCTGTATTATGCTGGCATGACATATGAAATAACTCATTCTCATATGTGACACCAACTTTGCCTTCTTAGGATAAACCTTATTTAGCTATGGTACATAGTCATTTTAATATGTGACTGGATGCAGTTTCGCAGTTTTGTTGAGGATTTTTGCATCTATGTTCATAAAAGAAGTTTCTCTGCAGTTTTCTTGTGTGAAGATTTTATGCCTTGGGTATTATGGTAAAGCAGTCTCAATAACTGAGTTGAGAAAGTATTGCTTTTCCCCTATTTTTTGAAGGAATTAAAGCATATCTTCTTTAAATGCTTAGAAGATTTCCCAGTGAGAACTTGTAGGCCCATTTCCCCTTACAGAAATTTAAAAATAATTCTAATTTGATGTCTTTACTTGTCTGGGTTGATTTAGAGTTTATATTTTTTCTTTTAGTTTTGGTTATTTGTGTTTTTCTGGGAACTCATCCATTACATCTCATTTATGTAATTTGTTGGTGCACCATTGCTCATAGTGTTTTTACAGTCCGTTTGCTTTCTGTGAGGTCAGTAGTAATGCCCCCACTTTCATATCTGATTTTTACAACCTGAGCTTTTTCTCTTTTCCTCTTGTTCCTTCTAGCCAAATTCTTGTCCATTTGTTGATTTTTTAAAAGGAATTAAGATTGGGTTTTGAGGGTTTTTCTTGTTGTTTTTGTACTTTGTACTTCATTAATTTTGCTGTAATCTTTACATTTCCTTCCTTCTGGTCACTTAGGTTTAGTCTTTTCTTCTTCAAGTAATTTAAGTTGTAAATTTAGGTTATTGATTTGAGGTTCTTTATATGAGCATTTACAGCTTTAAATTTCCATCTAGACATGCCTTAGCTTTATCCCCTATTTTGGAGAGTAAAATTTGATAAATTAAAAATTTTTTTCATATTCATATTAAATTATTATATCAAATTTTATAATTCCTCACTGTGATTGCTTTTTACAATTCACTGGTTGTTTATGAGTATACTATTTAATTTCTATATATTGTGAGTTTTCCAAATTTCCTTTTCTTATTGATTTGTAATTTCATTTCATTGAGGTGATAGAAAATACTTTGTATGATTTCAGTTCTTGAAAATTCATCAAGGCTTGTTTTTCTAATATAGAATTTGCTGTATACCATGTGCCCTTAAAGAAAGTTAATCGTTTGTTTTTGGGTGGAGTATTATGTAGATGACTGCTATTTGGTCTATAGTGTTGTTTATGTCTTCTGTTCTTTATTTTGCCAAGTTGTCCCAATCATTATCAAAAGTTGGTGTTGGAGTCTCCAACTATTATTCTTAAATTGTCAAATTTTTGTAATTGTATTAGTTTTTTGCTTCATAAACTTTGAGGTTTTGTTGTTAGGTCATATAGGTGTGTAAGCATTACATGTTTTATATATATCTATATTGTGTGGTATAGAACTTGGCCTTGCCGAGGAGCTGTCTAGATTTTGCCCTAAACTGCTAGGAAGTAATCTAAGTCCAGTCTGATAGGATTGCCTCTGTTTAGAATGACACTGGCACTCCGGATCTTAGTATGGGGCTGTCTGTGTCCGACAGTCTTAGAAGAAAGGCTGGCCATGCCAAAACACTAGCAGTGATTTCGTGCATACGGGACTTTGGGTCACCTGGGCCATCAGTTGACCTGGACACTGAATTAAAGCATGTCACCACTCACTCACTCAATCAATCAAGTCTGCATAATGGTGCCCCAGTAAAAACCTTGGGTGCTAAAACTCAGGTGAGGTTCCCTGTTGATAATATTTTGTGCATATTGTCAAATGTTGATGCCCGTGGAGAAATCTGTTCTGACCCCACGGGCAGAACAGAAACTGTATGTTTGGATCACTTCTTAGAGTGTGCCTTGTACATTTCTAAACTGGGCTGATTTTAGTCTGTGTCCATCCCTTGTGATATGCCTTAATTGCAATACAGCAGCCTTCAGTAAGTTCTGTGACTCATTGTATACTACTGAAAGTGAGGATGGTTTTGGGATCCCATGAACTTGTAGTTAATGGTAAAAGTGAGGATAATCTTATGGAGAACTATTCTCTCAAACTTTGTAGTTTGTCTGTGGGTGTATATACCCAGTTTGAAACAATCTCTGCCTTTTGTTTGGATTGCATAGCTTTTCACTTATTATTACTGGTATAGATTTGCACTTATCCTTTTTGTTTTGTGTGTCTTATATTTTCTCTGTTCCTCTATTTTGCTTTTACAGTTGCCTTTTGTATTATGTAAATATTTTCCATTGTCATGTTTTTATTTCTTTAGTGATATTTTTGACTATGTGGTTGTTTTAGAGTTTTTCATATATAGCTTAATACCACAATTCACTTCAGATTGATCCTAATTCAACTGAGACATAAACACTTCCTATAATGATCTATTCTGCCCTCTCTCTTTTTGTTATATTATTGTTATATATTTTATTAATATATGTTAGAAGCCCTGTAGTAATGATTTATTACTTTAAATAATTTTGTCCTTTAAAGAGGCTTGGAGAAGGAAGGGGAACATATTTATTTGCAAAGATTTTAATATTAATTCTCATAAGCTACCATTTCTGGTTCTCTTCATGTTTTCAAACATGGGTTTCAGTGACCATATTGTGTCATTTTCTTAATTTAGGCCAGGGTGCTCACACTCTTTGTGGACTTATTTTCAAACATAATTACATTTTTATATGCTATAGACTCAACAATTCAATTACATATGCATTGTTTTATGTAATTACTTTTTAAATCATTTAAAAGAAGAAATATGCATTTATACTGCATTTTATAATTATATAGTTTCACAGTATTCTTTGTTTTCATATGCATTTAAATTTCCATCTTGGGTCACTTGCTTTTAGTCTGAAAAACCTTCTTTTATTGTTTTTTGTAAAGTTAATTTGCTAGTAACTAATTCTCTCTTTTTTTCCTAAATCTTGGGTATTTTTATTTCAACTTCACTTTGAGAGGTTTGTCAGAAAAAAGATTCTTGCTTGACGGATTTTCTTTTTTCTTTATTACATTAAATATGTTATTCTACTACTTTCTGGCTTGTGTTTTTTTCTGACAATAAGTCAGCTGTTAGTCTGTGCCTCCCTTGTTAACTTCTAAAAATTTTTTCTGCTCTCAAGATTTTCTCTTTGTTATTTAACATTTTGACTATACTGTGTTGGGGTATGGATTTCTTTTTTACATTTATTCTACTTGGAGTTTTCTGAATGTTTTGGATGAATAGATTCATATTTTCCTTAAAGCTTAGGAATATTCCAGTTATTTATTTATCCTCACTTTCTTTTTCGTTTCTTTTGCAATGTGGATGTTGGTGTGCCTGGTGTTGTCTCATATATCTTCAGGGTTCTCTTTATTTTCTTCATCTTTTTCTCCTCTGATCTTTGTATTCTATAACTTTAACTGACTTATCTTCAAGCTCACCAAATCTTCTTTCAAATCTACCATTTAGTCCCTCTGATGAATTTTCATTTTCTTTATCGTGTTTTTTAACTTCAGAGTTTCCTTTCGTTTTATTTTTTTAAAATCATTTTCACCTTTTTATTGACATCCTCTATTTGATAGCCATTTCCTTTAGTTCTTTTAATATATTTGCAATAGCTTGTTTTAGAGTCTTTATTAAATCTGATGACTCAGCCCTCTTTACTATTATTATTACTATTATTTTGTTTTGTTTTTTGGAGACAGGGTCCTGTTATTCACAGCAGACTGGCCTTGAACTTGCTTATGTAGCCCAGGCTGGCACTGAATTCTCAGCGATCCTCCTACCTCAGCCTCCTAAGTCCTAGGATTACAGGCATGTACCAGTTTCAGCCTTCTTACAGGGGGCTTCACTGTCGGAATTCTTTCCAGTGTATGGGTTGTATTTGCTCCCTTTTTTGCATGTCTTGTAACTTTTTGTTGAAAATTGGACATGGGATAATATGGTAATTCTGGTCACTGATCCCTTCTTACGTCCTTGGGGCTTTGGGTCTTGTTATTTATTTAATTGGTTAGCAACTTGGCTACACTATTTTAGTGATGCCTACTAACCCTGACTGTAATGTTATTGAGTGCACAGACTTGCACATATGCCCTATCACCTTGAGATTACAGTAAATTTAGCAGGCCTCTCATTCCTTGATCTCTTTTAAATTTTTTCTATTAATCATTGTTGATTGTAGGAATTTGTGTGATACAGTGTTTTAATAATATGACACATGGTGTAGTGTGTGTAATGATCAAATTGATGTAGTAAACATTTCTATCTCCTTATGTATTTTTCAACAATTCAAGTAGCACATAATTGTATATGTTTAGGATGTACAGCAATGGATCCTTTAACATCCTTGTCTCTGTTCATACCATACCTAGATACTAGGCTCTACTAATTTCTGGCTACCTTGCTGTTCTCAAAAATACCCTTGGTCACAAATGCTCCACAGGCACTTGACATTAAATTTGAGTCCTAATTTAGGAACAGGTTTTGTCTTCTCCATCCTTGTTCTCTGATAAACTAGCTGGCCTACATATCAGCTTATCACTTTCATAAGGCAACATACTCCTAATCGCTATCCCTCTAATCACCATTGTTTTTTTTTTTTTTTTTTTTGTACCAGGAATGGGACTCAGGACATCCTGCTTGCCAGGCAGGCGCTTACTCCCCTGAGCGCTACCCCCGGCCCTTACCATTGCTTTAGAGTTCTCGTAGGTTTGACTGCTTTATATTTCCTCTAAATAAAGTCGATTCCTTTGAAAGACTATTTGGAGAGGCTGTGCCTCTGCCTCTCTCACACTCCTGGGCAAAAACCCTGAGCAACCGTCCAGCACCGAGGGCTCTCAGAGTGGCATCCCTGCTTTGCACTTGCGGTTCTGTACGGGAGTGGTGCTGTCTGGTTTCCGGTCTTGTATCTTCTATGAGGCTTAGAACCTGTGTCCCACGTGCACACTAGCTTAGGCACAGCTGGGCCCTTCTACTGTTGACCTGTGTCGCCTGAGGTCGAGCATCCTTCCACAAGTGAGGGAAGGTTGGGGGAAGAGAGCCCTTGGTATCTTGCCTGGAATTGAGGCTCTGAAAAAGAGCTGCTAAGGACAGACATCCTGGAGAACTGCCTTTTGCAGAGGTGCTGCAGCCCTGAACTACCAGCTAGGGGAGAAGGAACCGTCCTCCTGGGCACACTTACCAGCGGGGCACCTTTGTTCCGCAGGGGCAGGTGGTGGGTTGTGACCTCAGTGCCACAGTCCTGCTGTTCTTACCAATGTTCAGCACAGGTTTATGCATAAATGGCTTTTCACTTGTGGTATGGCCTCAGAACAGTTGTGAGTGGCTTGAAATTGTTTTTTTTTTTTTTTTTTGCGGCACCGGGGATTGAACTCACGACCTTGCGCTTGCCGGGCAGGCGCTTAGACTGCTGAGCTAGATCCCCAGCCCTGGTGTTTTTGAGACAGGGTCTCACTATGCCATTCAGGCTGGTCTTGAGCTCACTTTGTAGCCCAGGCTGGTCTTGAACTCACAACGATCCGCCTGTCTCAGCCTCCTGAGTGCTGGGATTACAGGCGTGAGCCACCACGTCCGGCTTTGAAATTGTTTTAAAATGGGTGTGGTGGTATACTCATAAGTGACATAAATCAGACTCACATGTGTAAATACCTTATTGTCTCCTAGTATAAAAAAACTGAAAGAATAAATAAGACCCAAAATGTACAATAGATAATTGTGAAGATGAAAGAGACAGAAAGTGCTTAAAAGAAAAGAACAATGGGGATAGGGGAAAGGAGAAAAGAAAGCAGGGAAAAGATTATATGTGTATATACACACGTACCCATATATGTATATATATGCAAGATGATAACTATATTTCTAATCTCTGTTAGTTCTCAAAAAGAACAGTTAGTGATTTCAGTGTTCAATTGTTTGATCATTGTTTTCATGTCTAAACCTTATAATCTGCATAACTACTTTGAAGATAACAATATGCAATATATAAATTAATGTTAATTTCTCATTATTTTGTTTTGAAATTCTGTATCGTTTCTATTTTATTTTATTTTTTGGTGTTTTTTTTTTTTAAAAAGATGCATGTGGTGGTGCATGCCTGTAATCCCAGCTCTCTGGGAGGCTGAGGCAGGAGTTTTGCAAGTTGTAGTTCAGTGTGGGCAACATATCGAGAAAGACCTTTTCTCAAAAAAATTGTAAATGATTTTTTGCCCAGTTATGATTGTTTTACTAGGGACTGGGTCCATGGAGCATCCTATACGCCAGTTCAGAAGATGCATTTCTGTGGCTAGAATTGACAAAACTTGTGGGGAAGATCCTGGAATGGAGCTTGACAAGATACATTAGGGGGCTCATTGAAGTGCGTGGCTGTCAGACTTAGTTATATTTCTAAGAACCTATACTTTGCAAAAGAAAGGGTGACCAAGAGATGGAGGGAGGGGACAGAGGGAGGGGCTGGGAATGAATAAGAGCTGAGACATGTTATGTCCGTGCACCAACTCCATCATGTGCCAATAAAAAAGAAAACTGAGGAAAAAGAAACAGGAATAAATAGAAATGGGAAGGTTTATAAGATAATTACTTTTAACTGAGGAACATGAAGCAACGTAAAGACAGCAATAATAAAGTGGTCAAATATATTACAAAGCTCGTATAAGCAGCTACAAATCTTCGTCTCCAACTGTTGGGATGCAAAAGGAGATGCCACAGTTTTCTTTTCTTCCACCATTATTTTGAGTGTAGTAAACACACTACATAAAATCTATTATCTCAACCAGTTCATGCTTCATACTGTGAAGTGCACTTGTATTTCTGTGCAATTGTCACCACCGTCCACCTTCACAACTTTTCATCTTCCAAAACTGGGTCTCTGCGTTCATTACACAAAGCTCTGCTCACCCGCTCTTGACCAGTCCCAGGCAACCCTCACTTTACTTCGATGATTTCTACATGTGAAGCACGATAGTCCATTCTCTGTTACTACAACGAAATGCTGGAGGTTAACAGATTGTTAAGAAGTTTATTTAGGTGACAGCTCTGGAGGTTTGAGAGAGTGGCACTAGTGTCTGTTCATCTCTGGTAAGAGAATTACGGTGTGTGGTGTTTTCCCATGTACTCATCAATACAAGCTAGTTTCTGCTGTTTAAAAAATAATAGGCGTCCTCGTGGCTACGACATTGTGCCTCGTTGATCATGGATTGATTTGCATCTCTCATGTGACTCTCAAGGTCGTGCTACTGGCCGTGTGTATGCACAGAGAAATGTCTATTCAAGTCTTTGCTCATTTTTGGATAGCTTTTTGCTGAGTATTAAGAAGTCTTTAAAAATATATCTTGGACATTAAACCCTTGTCAAATATATGATATACAAATATTTTCTCCCATTCTGTGGGTTGTCTTTTTGCTTTGTTGATAGTGTTGAGGCCCAACAATTTTAATTTTTCTGTGTTTTTGGAGTCATATTCAAGAAATCATTGCCATATCCAATGTTTCTGCCCTCTGTTTCCTTGTAAGAGTTTTATAGTTTCATATCTGAGATTGAGGCTTTGACCCATTTTGTATTTTTTTGTACATTATAATAGGTACAAAACATCATGTATGTAGCTATCTAGTTTCCTTACTATTAATTTAATTTTTCTTTTTTTTTCCCTTGGTCAGTTAAGCAAAAAGTGTGATGTTTTGATCTTTTCCAGGAGCCAGCTTTTGGATTCATTGATTTTTTTTGTATTATTTTCTACTCTATCTTGTTTATCTCTGCCCTAGAGAAGTCACAATCTTTATATGACTCAGCTGAAATTCAAAACTACTCTGTCCCTATCCTCCCAGGGAGGCAGGAAAGTCAGCTTCTCTTTCTTGGGGTGTCCTCTGCTCAGGCTATGTAGTAGATCAGGAAAACCCTCAGCATCCACCCAGAGGTCATTTGTGAGAGAAGCATCACTCACAGTTAAGGGCCCCCAGGTGGTGGCACTTCTCTGCTTTCTTGCCATGCAAAGAAACAGGATTTTCATTGAGGCCTGGGCACTTTGTGCGTAGGGCCCAGCCTCTGAAAAAGAGCATCTGATGCTTTCTCAGAGCCCTGCCATCTCCACAGGCTGCTACCCTCTGTAATCCGAGGGAGTCTTTTGTCTCCCCTGAGCTGCCCACTCTCCTTATCATTGCACAAACGTGCACACACACACACGCACACGCACATGTGCACATGAGTTTTTAGAGCTACGAGTGGCAGGACCTCCCCCAGGGTCTACTCCTCACTCTGTGGACATCAGAGCAACCTGCACATGACTGGCTCGTGTCCTTTGGTACTGCCTTGCAGCCACCTGGCCCTGGCCTCCAAGCGAGAGTCCACACTCTGTTAAGGCAAGCAAAGTCTCAAGTGTGCATATACCTCCAGGGCCTGGCCTGTGTATACAGACTTGATGTATTCTTGGGGCCACAGCGTTAGTCAGTTTTCTGTCAGTGTAACAAAATACCTGAGGGAAGCAACTCAAAAAGAGGCCAGGTTTATTTCAGCTGAGAGCTTCAGCAGTTCCAGTCCATGACTGGCCCCTTGCTTTGAGCCAGTGACAGCACACACAGTGGGAGGGCCTGGCAGGGCACAACCACTCAGCTCATGGCCGGGAAGCAGACAGCCCCACACTGCCCTTCAGAGGTGCACACTCCGCGACGCGTGCCCTGAGACCTCCCCTGCGCCTGCTTTTTAAAGGCCCTTTGCCTCTCAACGGTGCCGCAGAGTGGGGGTCCAGCCTTCACAATGTGGGGCCCTGAGTGGGGCATTTGGCAGCCACACAGTAGTGCTGCCTCAGGCACCAGGAGACGAAGGGCTGCAGCGGAGCTCATTTTCTTTTTAAATTTTCTCTTAAGTTTATTGGTACCATTTAGATAAACATCAGGAGAGCATTCCTCACAAGGAATTTGCACCTGTATATGATATATCTTTATCTCTCTTTATTTTTCCTATTCCCCTCCCCTCCCTTCAACCCATCTTCCCCTCCATATTTACAAAACTTTGGTTCTATTTTACCTTCTTTTTCTCATTATTTTCTTTTCTCTTCTTTTCTTTCCCTCTCCCCCTTCCCTAGTTCCCATTTCCTTTTGAACACTTTTTTCCTATTTCACAGTATCTATTATCTATTTTGGCCCTTATTTACACTTTTGACTTCTCACACCAGAGAGACAGTGTGATACTTACACATGTGACCAAATTCTCTTAGGAGTATGGACTCAAGGTGCATCCATTTACCTAGAAATATCTCAAGTTTATTCCTCTTTATGGCTGAGAAGTACTCCACTGTGTAAAAAAAACACATCATTTTTATCCATTCATCAGTTGATGGGCAGTTGGGTTGTGTCCAAGATTTCGCTTTTACAAATTGTGCTCCTATAAATATGGGTGTGCATATATCATTGTGGTATGATGCTTTTAATTGTAGTGGGAATATACTAAGAAAGGGAATATCTGGTCAAATGGGGGCTCTAGTCCTAGTTTTTTGAGGAATCTCCACACTGATTTCAATAGTGGTTGCACCAGTCTGCATTCTCATCAACAGTGTAACAGAATTCCTTTTTCCCCACAACCTTACCAGCATTTGTTGTTGGTTGATTTCTTGATTATAGCCATTCTTCCTGTATTGTTTTAATTTGCATTTCTTGAATGACCAGTGATGTTGAACGTTTTTTCATATATTTATTTGTTATTTGTGCGGTTTCATCTGAGAAGTGTATATTTATCTCAGATGCCCATTTTTAGACTGGATTTTTAAATATGGGGGGGTCTGAATTTTTTTTCAATTCTTTATATGTTCTAGATATTAATCCTTTGTCTGAGGAACAACTGGTTAAATTTTTTCCCACTCTGTGCATTGTCTTTTCACTTTGTTGGTGAATTCTTTTGCTGTGCAAAAGCTTTTTAATAAGATGAAATCCCAGTTGTTGATTCTTTGTAATATTTCCCATGAAGACTTTGTCTATACCTATGTCCTCAAGAGGTATAGCTATTCTGTCTTCCACAGATTTAGTGTTTCTGTTTTAATATTTAGAACTTTAATTCATTTTTATTTTAATTTAGTGCATGACCAAATAGGATTCATCCAAGGGATGCAGCGATGGTTCAATATTTGCAAACCAATAAATGTAATACACCATTTCAACAGATTTGTGTCTTCAAAAATCCTACGATCATCTCAATAGATGCAGAAAAACCATTGGACAAACTCCGACACTCATTCATGGTAAAAATCCTACAGAAAATTGGAGTAGATGGTCTTTATCTCAATCTGATAAAAGCCATCTATGACAAACCAACAGCAAACATCCTACCAGATGGAAAAAATTGGAAGCTTTCTCTCTAAAATTAGGAGCAAGATGAGGATGTTCACTATCGTCACTTCTATCCAATATAGTTCTGGAAACATTAGCAGAGCAATTAGACAAGAGAAAGAAATAAAAGGAATAAAGCTAGGAAAGGAAGAAGTTAAATTATCATTATTTGCAGATGACTTGATGTTCTACATAAAAACTCCAAAAACTCCATCAAAAGACTTAGATAACCAAATTCAGTGGCATAGCTGCATACAAAGTCAACACTCAAAAATCAATGTCATTCCTGTACACAAATAACAAACGCATTGAAAGAGAAATTAGGGAAACCACACCTTTCAGAAAGACATTGAAAAGAATGAAATACTTATTAATCAATCTAAGAGAGGAAGTAAAATATCTCTACATTGAAAACTACAGTACTCTAAAGAAGGAGATCAAGGAGGATATCAGAAAATGCAAAGATATCTCTTGTTCTTGTGTAGGAAGAACAAACAAAGAGAAAATTGTTATACAGATTAAATGCAATCTCAATCAAAATGCCATTAGCATACCTAACAGAACTAAAGAAAACAATCTTAAAATTCATTTGGAACTAGAAGTGACCTACAACAGCAAAAAGAATTCTTGGCAACAAAGGCAAGACAGGAGGCATCACAATCCCTGACTTGAAATTGTTCTATAGAACAGCATGATACTTAGAAAAACAAAACAAAACAAAAACAGACCTTAGGATCAACAGAACAGATCAGAAGATGCAGAAACAACTCCAAACACACTCAGCCACCTTATCTTTGACAAAGGGGCCAAACACATTCATTGGAAGAAAGATAGTCTCTTCAATAAGTGGTGCTGGAAAAACTGGCTTTCTACATGCCGAAGACTAAAACTACCACTAAGCTGAGTTCATTTTCTACAGAGCATCTTCAGAAGCCTTAGTCCTGAAGGGATGCAGCATCTGGCTATGTTTGTAAGGATGGCCTTCCCACCTCCAGCATTTAAATAGCAGCCGTGTGGTTTTGGCATTATTAGTCTTTTATTTTATCCTCTTTTCTCCTTCCTTTGCCACCTCTCCTGCCATCTTTTGTTTGTTTTTAATCTGTGATTAACCTTAGTAAAACAAGTAACTGAGATAAGGTTCTAGCTATATTTAAATAAAAGATTACTCATTGTTTTTTAAAAATAAATCATATCAGTCTGAATTTAGTCGCTACTTTGCTAAGTTGAACTTTTCAATTTTTAATTAGTACCCAATATAGTTTATGTCTAGGTGTCCCTCCCATCTTAATTTCTTAATGTCTAGGTGTCCCTGCATCTTAATTTCTTTCACTCCCCTGGCCTTCCCCTGTACCCCATCCCTAGGCCCCCTTCCCTGCTTTCTGTCACATGCTCATGGGTAGGGCTTTGGGGAGGTGTGATACTCATCAGTGGATTTGCCCACTGGTGGGTTTACAGCTAGTGTGATGTTGGGAGGTGAAGTCTGCTTGGAGGAGGTGGTCCCTGGGGGCGTGGCCTGGAAGGGTCTGCTTCCCTCCTTCTCCTTGATCTCTGTGTTCTTCCTGCTGCCCCGCCACGAGCAGTTCTCTTCAGCAATGCCCGGTACCATGCTGCCTTGCCTTGGAGCCAGCTGGCTGTGGAATGAAGGCTGTACAAACTGTGATCCAAAATAAACCTCTTCTCCTTTAAACTGTGAGTGTTGGGTG
>RJWT010008889.1:0-25729 GCA_004365215.1 Cuniculus paca | reverse complement strand
TAAGATTAGAAGTCACATGTACATTTTTCCCCCTGTTGGTGCCATACAACATCAGATGCTGAGTGTAAGTTAAACAGGTGACTAACATGACAACAGTCACACCATGGGCTCAGTGTCGGTGGATTGCAGCCATAACCCCAAAAGCCAGGAGACATCAGCCGGTGATGGACTGCTGAAGAGAACAGCTGCCACATAGGAAGACGTCCCGTGAGGTTGTCTGGATCACAAAGTCCCTCCTGCAGCACCTGCAACTGCGTGCTGCATCATTTGCGGGGATGTTGGACTGGCCTAATGGCTCCAAAGTTTACTTACGTATTTAGTGGGGAATGATTTGGAATGTACTCATCAGTTCTGTGTTGAACTTCAAGAATATTTCAGAGTAAGTTTTCTTCATGTATTTAGAGATAGTCAAAAGTAACTTAAATTTTTTGACTCATAAAAGAAACCCTATTTCTTCAACTTTTTTTTTTTTTTCTCAATTCTTGTCACTTTCTGCATTCCTGTGTCAGTCAGGGTGGGTTGGGTTTTGCTGTGGTAGCCTCATTACCAAAATTACTCAATTTGTTGTCTGTATATAATTTGGGTTGTTTTGCTGCATTTTCAAGGGCTAAGACAGGCAAGGTGAGACAAAGGTTGCTATGGAGCAGAATAACCATGTCGTGTTCAGTTGATGTTGACCTATTTTATTTTTCTCTAAATTGAAAGGTTTTTTGCTGGATATTTGTTTTTACCCCTCTCTTTCTAATCACACTATTATGTTTGCATTTGCATAGTGAGCTACACTTTTCACCTCCCCAGAGCTTTCACTTTTGCTTTTTCCTCTGCTTGACAAGTTCCTTCCCTGGATAGCTGTGTGGCTTGCTCCTTTCTGATATCCAGACAACTCCTGAAATGTCAGGCTCAGATATAGGTGTTAAGTCATCCCATATGCTTAGTTTCCTTGGTCTCCACCGATCTCCGCTTTACAGATGGACATTTATCTTACTCTTCTCGCCAGAGAGACTATGTTTGGATGTTTTTAGGTCATGCTTTCCTGAAGGACTCAGAATTTTTCAATTTGGAAAATGGTAAGATGATGGCACCGTAGTGACAGAGAGCTGCCAGTGTTTGTCTCAAGGAAGCCAAGTTGATCCGCTTTGGTGCTCAAAGCAGGAGTGCATATGGTGATCGTTCAGATGTCCTCAGAGAAGCCCACCAGAAATGCAACCTGCTATACATTTTGTTCTATGTGGAAGAATTCTGGTTGTTTCCTGGAGCTGCTGTAACAAACTACCGTACATTGGGCAGATTAGAACACCAGAAGTCTATTGTCTGAGAGTTTTGCACACTAAAAGCTTAAGATCAGTTGTTGGGGTTGTGTTCCTTCTGAGGCTGAGAAGAGGAGCCTGCTCCATGCCTGTCTCTTCTCTGCTACAACCTTTGGTGTTGTTTGCTTTTCTGCTGCATCAACCATATTAATCTCTTCGTCACCTTCACAGGCATTCTCCATGTGTGCTGCCTTCTGTCTCCATCTGTCTTTGTTATGAGGACATCGGTCATGTTGGACTAGGGGCTCGCTCTGATACACTACAACCTCGTGTTAACTAATTACACTTGTAGCGACCCTGTAACCAAAGTTAGATTCCAAAGTACTAGGAGTTAGGACCTCAACATAGGAATTTGGGGCAGTGCACCATAGAGTGAGGACTGGGACCCTTGTTACTGCCCACTGGCCTAGACCTCCTCACCTACCACTTTGTGTTCTGGGCAGTTCTGAACAGTGGCTGGAGACCTCATTATTATTATCTGAAAATTTGCTAAGTAGAAGATGCCATGGCAGCTAAGTGGAAGCCGTGATTCACAGCACATCACGAGGACCCAGCAAGCCAGAGTCATGTGGTACAGATAGAGGCACTGTACAGAGGTAGAGGCCACACTCTGCTCACCTCACTCCGGATGCAAGTGAATGAAAGAAAGGGTGCGAATGCTCACAGGGCAACCCTCAAGAGATGGTGGCAATCGCAGGGTGTCACCATGCCCTCGAGTCACTTTTGGAAGTGCTGACGTTCCCATGTGTGTTCATCTGAAGTCACTTATTTTATTTTTTTAAATTTTACTCTAAAGAGAAAAAAATAAAACAAAATTTCAAAACATAATACTTGGGGGAACAATGGTATATACATTGCATATTGTATTCAGTTCAGTTATTCAGAGAACAAGATATCTGCATTTAATTGTTCTGACAAAACTAGCACAAATCTTTCTCCTCAATGACCTCAGAGAAATCAGTAGTATCTTTTATATGTATATATTGTTTCTTTCAGCTTTGCACACTAGTGAGACAATACGATGTTTACACATGCGTGTCTGATTTATTTCACTTATGAGTATGGTCTCAATTGCATCCATTTATCTATAAAAGTCTCAAGTTTATCCTTCTTTATGGCTGAGTAGTACTCCATTGTATAAAAAGCCCACATCTTTTTTGCCCATTCCTCAGTTGATGGGCATTTAGGTTGTTTCCAAGATCTGGCTATTACAAATTGTAATACTATATACATGGGTGCACATATATCACTGTGGTGTGATGTTTTTAATTCTTCTGGGAAGATACCCAGAAGAGGAATAGCTGGGTCAAATGGGATCTCTAATCCTAGTTTTTTGAGGAATCTCCACACTGATTTCCACAGTGGTTGCACCAGGCTACACTCCCATCAATAGTGGAGAAGGGTTCCTTTTCCCCCACAGACCTTCCAGCATTTGTTATTGGTTGATTTCTTGATAATAGCCATTCTTTTTGGGGTGAAGTGAAATCTCAGTGTTGTTTTAATTCGTGTCTCTCTAATGACCAATCATGCTGAACATTTTTTCATATATTTATTTGCTGTTTGTATTTCTTCAGCTGAGAAGTGTGTATTCATCTCAGATTCCCATTTTTGGATTGGGTCTTTAAATTTGGAAGGACTGATTTTTTTTGAGTTCTTGATAGTAATCCTTTGTCTGAGGAACAGCTGCCAATCATTTTCTCCCATGTTGTGGGTTGTCTCTTCACTCTGTTGGTGGTTTCTCTTGCTGTGCAAAAGCTTTTTAATAAGATGAGATCCCAGTTGTTGATTCTTTGTGTTAGGTCCTGTGCAATTGGGGTTTTGTTCCTAAAGTTTCTGCCTATACCACTGTCTTCAAGAGTTTTACCTACTTTGCCTTCCAGCAGATTTATTGTTGCTGTTTTAATATTTAGATCTTTGATCCATTCCAAATTTAGTTTAGTGCATGGTGAAAGATACGGGTTCAATTTTAATTTTTGGCATGTGCAGAACCAGTTTTTGCAGCACTATTTATGAAAGAGACTTTCTTCCAGTGAATGTGTTTAGCACCTTTGTCAAAGATAAGGTGGCAGAAAAAAAAAAAGATAAGGTGGCTTAGTGTGTCTGGAGTTGGTTCTGCATCTTCTAATCTGTTCCATTGATCTTCAAGTCTTTTTTTTTTTTTTTTTTTGCCAGTAGCATGCTGTTTTTAACACAGTAGCCTTATAATATAATTTCAAGTCAGGGATTGTGATACCCCCTGCCTTGCCTTTGTTGCCCAGAATTGCCTTTGCTATCCTGAGTCTATTCTGGTTCCAGAAGAATTTTAGGATCGTTTTCTGTAATTCTGTGAGCTAAATTGTTGGAATTTTGATTGGGATAGCATTGAATCTGCATAACAGTTTTGGAAGAATGGTTATTTTCATTATATTGGTTTTTCCTTCCTACCCAAGAGCATGGGCTCTCTCTCCATTTTCTAACATCTACAATCTCCTTTTTCAGAGTACTATAGTTTTCAGTGTAGTGGTTTTTCCTTTATTAAATTGATTCCTAGATATTTCATTTTTTTGGATGCTATTGTGAAGTTATTTCCCTGATTTCTCTTTCAGTGAGTTTGTTAATCATGTTCAGGAAGGCTATTGATTCTTGAGTGTTGACTTTGTAGCCAGCTACACTAATGAATTTGCTTATTAAATCTAAGGTCTTTTGGTGGAGTTTTTGGGGTCTTCCATGTAGAGTATCATGTCATCTGCAAATAATGATAATTTACCTTCTTCCTTTCTTGTCTTTATGCCTTTTATTTCTTTCTCTTGTGTAATTGTTCTGGCTAAAGTCTACAGAACTATGTTGAATAAGAGTGGAAACAGTGGACATCCTTGTCTTATTCCTGATTTTAGAGTGAAAGCTTTCAGTTTTCATCCATTTGGCATAATTGTGGCTGTTGGTTTGTCATAGGTAGCTTTTATCAGATTGAGATAAAGGCCATCTATTCCAACTTTCTGTAGAGTTTTTTTTCATGAATGGGTGTTGGACTTTGTCAAAAGCTTTCTCTGTATCTACTGAGATGATCATATGATTTTTGACCTTGGTTCTGTTAATATGGTATATTACATTTACAGATTTATGTATGTTGAACCATTCCTGCATCACTGGGATGAACCCCACTTGATCATGGTGTACAATGTTTTTGATGATTTGCTGTATTCTGTTTGCCAGTATCTTATGGAGGATTTTGCATCTATGTATATTTTGCAAATTGGTCTGTAATTCTCTTTCTTAGTTGGGTCTTCCTCTTGTTTTGTTTTGGTATTGGGATAATTCTTGCTTCCAGGAATGAATTTGGGAGTACTGCTTCCATTTCAATTCCATTAAAGAGTTTAAGAAGTAGTGGGGTTATATCTTCTCTAAATTTCTTGTAGAATTCACTAGTGAATCCATCAGGGCCTGGGCTTTTCTTTGTTGATAAGTTTTAAATTACATCTTCAAGTTCATTTGATTGCTATTGGTTTATTTAGGAGTCTTCTTGACTCATCTTTGGAATTTATATGTTCCTAGGAATCTGTCCATTTCTTCTGTATTTTCCATCTTGTTAGAATACAAGTTTTCAAAGTAGGAATAGATGGTTTTCTGGATTTCTGCAGGGTCTGTTGTAATTTTTACCCTTTTCATTCCTAATTGCATGGATTTGAGCCTTTCATTTCCTTTTTTTGATAAGTTTGGATACGGGTTCATCGATTTTATTTAATCTTTCAAAGAACTGACTGTTTAATTCATTGATTCTTTGCATTATTTTTTAGTCTCCAGTGCATTATTTTCTTCTCTGATCTTTATAATTTTCTCCCTCATATGAGCTTTTGGCTTAGCCTGTTCTTCTCTTTCTGGAAGTTTGAGGTTCACCATTAAGTTGTTTATATGCACTTGCTTTTTATGGCTATTTACTGCTCCAAATTTTCCTTTTAGGACAGCTTTCATTATGTCCCATAAGTTATGGTATGTTGTATTGTCATTGTTACTCAATTGTAAAAATGGTCTAATTTCTTCTTTAATTTCATCTGTGACCCATTGGTTGTTCAGGAGAGTGCTATTTAATTTCCATGTGTTTATGAAGTTCTTGTGGTTTCTTTTGCCATGAGTTTCCAATTTCAGTTCACTGTGGTCAGATAGTATGCATGGGATAATTTCAGTTCCTTTGCATTTACTTAAGCATGTTCTGAGTCAGTATGTGGTCTATTTTGGAGAATGTCTCATGTGCAGCTGAGAATGTGTATTCTGATGTTGTGGGTGGAACACTCTCTAAACATATACTAAGTCCATTTGTTCAAAAGTCTGGGTTAATTCTAATATTTAATTATTGATTTTTTTGTCTAGTTAATCTGTCTTTTTGTGACAGTGGGGTATTGAGATCTCCCAATACAATTGTATTTGGGCCTATTTAATTTTTCATGTCTATTAGTATTTGTTTTATATAGTTCATTGCATTGGTATTTGTAGCATATATATATATTTATGATTGTTATCTGTTACTTTTGGATTGATCCACTTACAAGGATGTAGTGACCTTCTTTATCTCTCTTAATCAGCCTTGGCTTGAAATTCACTTTGTCTGCAAATAGAATAGCTACCCCTGCTTTTTTTCTGTTACATGGAGTATTCTTTTCTATCCTTTGACTTTCAGTCTATGAATTTCTTTTTCGAGTTAATTGTGTTCCATGAATGCAGCATATTGTTGAACCTTGTTTCTTGATCCATTTTGCCAGTTCTGTGTCTTTTCATTGGTGAATCGAGACCATCAACATTGATGGTTATAATTGGTATGTATTGACTTATCATTGTCATGTTATTTTCCTATTGTTGGCTCCCCCCTTTTTTCCTTCCAATTGTTTGCCTTGCCTGGTAGAATCCTTCTGTTGAGGTTCATGGAACTGTAGTCCTTATTATCTCTGTCTAGAATGTTCTTCAGAACATTTTTGAGCACTGGTTTGGTGGTTATAAATTTCCTCAGCTGTTCTTTGTCATGGAAGTATCTCATTTCTCCATCAGTTTTGAGATAGTTTTGCAGGGCACATAATCTCAGTTGAAAGTTGTTTTCCTTTAGAACTTAGAATACTTCATTCTAAGTTATCCTTGACTTCAGAATTTGTGCTGGAAGTCAGCTGTGATTCTGATGGGCTTTCCTTTATAGGTGGTTTTTTGCTTTTCCTAACAGCTTTCAAGATTCTATTCTTGTGTTGAATTTCTGGAATCTTGACTATAATATGCCTGACTATAGATTTTTTTTTTGGTCATGGCTAATTGGCATGCTATATGCCTCACTTATCTGAATGTCAAATTCTTTTGCTCTACTAGGGAAGTTTTCTGCTATAATGTCTGTGAACATTTTCTTAATATCATTTGTAGTATCTCTTGCTTTTTCATTGACTCCAATCAATCTTAAGATATTCTTCTTTGTCTCTTCCAGCAGGTGCTGGACTGATTTTTCATGGTCGCTTTTTATTTTTAAGAAATCTTTCTTTTCCTGGTCACTAACTGCAAGCCTGTCTTCAATGTCTGAGATCCTGTCCTCACACTGGTCTAATCTACTTTGAATACTTTCAGTGAAATTTTTTTTCTCCTGGATATCTGCTTGAATCTGCTTTATGGATTCCATTTGCTTCCTATGCCGAGTTTCCATAATTTATTTAAGCTCATCTATTTTTTTGTCTGTTTCTGCTCTAGCATCACTAAGTATGGTCCTTATTTTGGACACCACCTCTGCAGTTATCAGAGAGATTATTTCTGATTTCACTTTTGCAAGAGCCTCATTCACTTGCTTTGTTGTTACCACTTCAAAGAGGCCTTGTGTGGGAGGCTTTCAGATTGTCCCATCTCATTGCTTCCTAGATTTGCCTTTGGCAAACTGGAAGTCTGGGGTTGCATTTTGTTCTTTCTTTCTTTCTTTCTTTCTTTCTTTCTTTCTTTCTTTCTAGTTTAATTCCCTGGGATGATGCTTATAAACTGCCTATGGTGGGTTGTGTTATTGCTAGTATTTAGGACCCTTAGGTGATGACTGCTTCTCTGAGGTATCTTATAGGTGTAGACGATTTTTTGGTTTTGAGTCTGTTAGAAGTTCTTACCTCTTCAGTTTGTTGGAGATGAGAAGTTGTTTGTTTGACCCAGTCCCTAGTTCTTTGACACTGTGCCACAGTATTTTCTGTGACCCTTAGTCAATCTTAGTCATGGAATACCAGGACCAACAGCTGTTTAGAACTATTATGTCAAGTTTGGCTATAGTCTTAACAATAGCATTAAGCAGAACCTAGAAAATGACAAACTGAGCTAACTCTTAATTTGTCACTTTTAATTGTATGAACTAGATTTGTGATTATATACCAAAATCTAAAACAAACCAGAAAATTATATGCAGTATACAATGATATGTGAATTGATATGTCAATTTTGCCCTTGGGGGTTAAAATTTAAAATAGGTTAAGGAGAAAATAGAGAATTGGAAGAAGAGGAACAGATTAGAAGTAATGTTGGAGGACCAAGTGGGATCACGCTATCTTTGGGAAACTAGTGTAGAAGACAGGAGGGAAAGGCCAAGGGAAGAGATGAAAAGAACAGAGCAGAACCACAGAGAGGCTGGAAACCACATTCACACTTATATCAAAAGAAGCTGAAACAATAAGGAGAAAGAAAGAAAAAAAAAAGAAAACAAAAACTAAAAACCAAGAGGAAGAAGAAGAAGAAGAAAAAGAAGAAGAGGAGGAGGAGGAGGAGAAGAAAGAAGAAGAAGAAAAAAAAAGAAGAAGAAGGAGAAGGAGAAGGAGGAGAAGGAGAAGGAAAAGAAGAAGAAGAAGAAGAAGAAGGAGAAGAAGGAGAAGAAGGAGAAGAAGGAGAAGAAGGAGAAGAAGGAGAAGAAGGAGAAGAAGGAGAAGAAGGAGAAGAAGAAGAAGAAGAAGAAGAAGAAGAAGAAGACATCGTCGTCTACTACCAGGATTGTCTCTGCTTTCACTGGCAGACAATCTGCAGAAACAGAGTTCCAATCTATGCTGATCTATTCCAGCAAGCCAGCAGTAGCTTTTTGGTGAGATAATGGGTAATCTTAGTAAGCCTGCACTTTTTAGTGGAGACCAGTCAGTTGTATTTGACTTGCTGCCTTCCAAGCACCTTCCATGAGTCTGAGCCCTGCTGGTAGCCACTGGATGGAGCCAGCCGCAGTTCTGAGTTCTGATCTCAGGCTGCCTGTCTCCAAGATGGCTCCAGGCCAATTGCTCTTTCCAGGCAAGACTGAGACCCTTGCACTCACCACCAGTCAGTGCAGTCCTTCACATCCACTGCTTCCCTCTATGTCTGCTGCTCCCTTCCACTGCCACATCTCTCTGCAGAGGCTTCCAAGGTTGCCGGCCATCACCGTGACCATGACTGTGTGTCCACAGGTTCAAAACGCTCCTCTTGCGCAGTGAGTCCCATCTCAGGGAGAAGGTGCCGCTGGCTACCTCCTTCTTCATGGAAGTTTCTCTCTTCACTGTCTCTAGGGGGCTTCAATTTATGCTTCAGGTTCTTGCGGGGCACCCATTTTCCTCCTTCCAGTCTTCCTCCCATTGTTATATTCCAGCATCTGAATGGTGACTCTCCTAGGGGCACTTTCTCTGCTGCTTAGCACTCTGCCATCTCCCCAAATCCACTCCTACATTTAATTTCTTTAAAATCCACTAGAGAAGTGGGGTGTCTGCCTTTCATCAGTATAGATTCCTTTGAAAATCTAATTGTTGTTATGTCTCTGCTAAAATGCCAAGTACATACAAAATTGTGGAAATTGTTTCAGAAGATCCAAAAACTATCTGGTTGCCCGAGAGACCATCTGAAGTCACTTATTTTAATTAGCTAATACTTTAATTATCAGGTTGTGTTTTGGCAAGAATTAAATGAAAAGGTGTATAAGCGGAGCAGGGGCATCAGGAGAGTGGCAGTGATGCAGGGGAAGGTGTCTGGAGGACAGGCGAGTGTGAACAGGGGAGAGAAAGGGTCTTAACCAGAAGACAGGTAGGGAGGCATCTCTCTTTGGTCTATTCTGCTACTCAGAATGTTCCCTCATGTGTGCTAAACATTGCTCTTCATTTTTTTCCAGAAGGGGGAAAGAAGGACTTTAAATAAACTTGAGGGTGGTGATATAATCTTCCTATTCCTGCTGGAACAACTGCTTATTTTATCTCCAGGAAACCCAGCGTCTTCCACTCCTGTGAAAGAGTTCAAGTGCCCTCGGGCTGACTAGTTCCAGGTGTAGGGGCAAGTGATATGCTGGGTCCTCTCAGTCTCTTTGGATCTCTAGTGTGGCAGGGACTGGGTCGGGTTGGCCTGGCTGCCATTGTCATTGCTTGTTGCTACCACAGGTGTCACTGTTGGGGTTGGGTCCTCTGAAGTGCTCATTTGTTAGTCTATCTGCTCGTCTATCACATACATGTAGATGCTTTCCTCTCAAAAGCGATGTCTCACTTCTGTGCCTAACAACTATTGTGAAGGGAGGCTGTTAGCATACAGGTTATAGGGTGTTTTGGTTACTTTTTTCCATTGCTGAGACAAACACCTGACACCAAAGTGAAGCAAGGAAAGGTTTATTTAGCTCACAGTTTCTGGAGATTTCAGTCCATAATCAGCTGGGTCCAAGGCAGGGTGGCACAGCACAGGGACAGCACTTCAAGGCAGCAGCCAGAGCAAAAGAGAGGAGAACAAGCCTCTTCTCTACCCTTACACTGTACTCATTCCTCTCCCCGCCCCCCCACCTTCAGGGTGGGTGTAACACTCACAAAATGCCCTTGCCTTCCTTTGCACAGGATGAGGATATTTACAAAGTAAGAACCCTGGCTCCCTGCTGAGTCTCTCAGTTAAACTTCTAAACTACTCAAGTTGACACAATGTATTAACTATAAGATAGGGTTACACTTTTTATTGGGTAAAAGGGAAAAAGAGCTGGGGGTCAGGCAAGACCATGAGGTTTTATAGCTAGTACTTTGGATGAAGAAAAGGCTGTAGAAGGAACCAGCACCAAGTGTCCGTAAATTATCCACAGGGTTGGGTTGGAGTGTGTCTGTGTTATTCAGCAGGATCACATAGACCCACCCTCCTGTGTTCCTGTGCAGCTGAAATCCCGCAGGCATGGGGATGAGATGTGATTGAAACAGGAGCAAGCAGGCGCAGGCTAGCAGGGTGAGGACAGCTGGTCGTTCTGCGTAGCATCGTTACTTCTCTTTGATTCTGATGTGCTAATGACCACTAACATATAACCTACGTGTTCCTAAGCTGTCCCCATCTCTGTTTTAGCCCAGTAGTCCCAGGAAGAACACAGGACCCATGGAGAGGGGAACCGGCTTCATAGTGACATCCGCACACTTGTCCTCATCCCCGTTTTCCTCCTATTAGTGCTTACTCTTAGGAAAGAACTGCCTTAATCCACTTTTTGTTGCAATAAAAAATACCAGAGATGGGGACATTTATAAAGAAAAGAGATTTTTGGCTTAGGCTACTGGACATTAAAAAGTCCCAACTTTGTGGCCATGTCTGATGAGAGAACCTCATACTGCACCCTAACATGGCGGTTGGCATATTGTGGCCGGAGCAGTGAGCAGTGCAGAAGAGGGATGCTGGGAGGCATCGGCATTGTTTAGAGCAACCCGCTCTGGTGAGTACTAAGCCATTTCTGAGAGACCAGCTTTCACCCCTTCCTGAAGTAGAACCCTCATGATCTAATTACCTTCCACTGCGTCACATCCCATAAAGGCACCATGACCTTTCAACACCTCTCTGCTGGGGATGAAGCTTCCAGCCTTTGGGGGGTGAACGGCTTCCGAATCACTGTAAGGACCTAATAAATTCAGGCAAGTTGTAAATAACTGATGAAATTCAGTCTGTTGTTCAGTTTAGGGATACCAATGTAGGAGTAGCTGGCCCTTTAAACAGCATACGTCACGTGATTAATCTTGGAGTTTGGGGTAGTCATGGGTGCTTCCTGCTGAGTTGTGTTCTTCTCCAGGGAGCCTTTCCATTAGCACGCCATTCAATTTTTCTATGTCGAGAACCTACAACCTACAAAATTGCAGCATAATTTTTCAGGCCCAATAGGGTGAAGAGTGTCTTTAAATCTTTAAAACAATCTAAGAAAATCTGCCATTCACACTTCTGTTCATATTATTTAAATGTTGCCCTCACCAAATTTCCCTTCTTTCCCAAATAATATTCTAGGTTTTGAGTCCATGAATCAGGCAAACAGACATAATTTGGTGGGCAAGTTCCCTTGTGCATAGTGTTTCAGCTTTGTCTTTGGATGGAAACATTTGTTCAGATGTGAACAAGGAAATAACTCACCAAATTCGTGTCACCAAGGTTATTGTCCTCTTAGTAAGACCTGCACCTGTTTTTAGGAGTTAGCGTTGTTCTCTAAGATTCTGTGTATGTTTAAGATTTCTCTGCTTAGAACATTTATTTCGAATAAACCTTTTGCAGGTCGATTTTCCATCTTCTCCGGCTTCGTTTTCACCTGATGACCTTTGTCCTATATTATATTTTTTGGCCTTAATTGTTAACTTGCTTTGAATTTAGACTCTCCTGATAACCTGTGCTATGTCCCTCCTATCATCAGCCTTCAAGGAATTCACCCGGGGGCACAAGACACTCTTCGGTGATGTGTCTGTGACATCCCGGTTTCCTGGAGCTGGGGAATATCAATCAGTAGACTGTACTTCGGTATCTTCCAGAGATTTTTAAAAAGTTATTATGACAGTAGTGTGGGGAGCAGGTTGATACCTGTCACAAGGTAAGCTCCAGCTGTAGACAGTGAGGGAGTGAGAAGCGTAGCATACAGTGCCCTGCTGGGGCTGCCCGCATGCCTGGAGATGCGCATCCGTCATGCGCTGGCTTCGTGTTGACCCGGCTCCAGATTCATCACTGCGATCATCTGGGCTTCGTGCTCTGCCCAAGAGTCACTTTGGCCTGTCTGAAGGAGGCAGCTGTTATAAATTACAAGTGCAGATCCAGAGGATAATTCTTGGCTTTCAACATGCTGTGAAGGCTTCAGCAATTAATTTCTTCTGTTCCCCGTGCAGCCAAGGATTCTCCACATTATTCATCTCTTTGGTCGAAAGCCATTGGTGGTTCCTGAGTTATTTTCTCATTAGGTTTATGATAGGAATTACCTGATTGTGGATGGCTTGCGCTTGTCATTCATTTGCAGGTGGATTCTGACTAGTTATGGTCTCAGAAGTAATTTAATCCGCCTTAAGCTCCTATGGCAGAGTTCAGTGTGCTATTTCCATTTGACCTGAAAGTACCAGCTTGGCATTTACAGATCCAGAGGCACAACTTGCTGATGCTTCGGCCTCTCAAGGTGGCTGGGTTCCCTGTGTGCCCTTGGCAAGACTCAGGTCAATTCATTGGAGGGCTGAACCGGAGCTTTTGTCTCCAACATCTTTCTGCTACTTTAAAGCAGAGACAAAATCCACAATGAAAACATCAGCCTTTCCCATCAGGAGATTTAACGCCAGGAAAAATGGATTCTGAAGGGGCCGTTTCTGCCATGCTTCAGGGCAGAGGTTGTGAGGCCAAGGACAGGAGTGAGGCCTCACAGGTTCCAGGTCTCAGGTGCTCACAGAGAATTTGGGGGAACCAAAGTGGGGTCTCGGCAGTGTCTGTTTAGCATGGTCTTCTTGATTGTTTTGTTTCTCTGTGTGGAGGGCTGATAAATTCACAGCACAGTGAGTGACTTAGCCCTCATGTTTTCCCTGTTTTAGCAGTGCTTGCTGCTGGGTGTGTTGGCCAGTCTCAAACAGCTGCCAAATCAGTAGGCAGGCAATACAAATATCACAATATCATAGAAACCATGAGAACAGTGCAAGGAGAGGAGCCCGCGCAGCTGATTAGCATGGTGCCTGGTTCTCAGGAGACCCGCCTGGATGTCTTGTAGCTCTGGGCATGGAAGCCAGGGCTTTCCAGCTCCTCAAAAGGAATAATTAAGAAGTGCTGGCTTAAGGAGGACACTGCAAAGGGAGCCAAGTTGGTCTTGAGTGTTCTTAGTTGTCTTTATGCTTAAAAACTTAATTCATAGGGAATCAACCACCTTTGGCACCATTCATGGCACGAACTAGAGACTTCATGAGTATTTGATGAACGGATGAAAGGATAAATGACTAGGGCTGATTATTCCTCTTCTTGGTGGCCTCCGTTTGCAATACAACTCTCTCCCATTTTCTCTCTTCTTTGGTCTTTGCAGCAAAATATCCCTGCTTGTCGTTCTATTGCTGTGGAAGGAGCTAACTCATTGGAATGGAATCCGAACAATTCATTCTCTTTGAGGTATAATAGTAGATATGAATAATTTAATGTGCTACCCTCGAAGGGTTATGCACATTTTAACAAGTGATAGGTAACTGGAGACAGAGGAAATAATAAGAATAAATGCATAGTAAAGGTGGAACTTGAAGCTGATTGCAGCATACTGTGTTGAGTCAGGAGATTTCCCTCGAACCACGTCACGGGGTTAACTTCCATCCCTTCTTTGGCATTGTTTTGCTCCTGGATAGAATCCTACATGAGTCAAAGATTATCAATGTCTAAAGTGCCTGAGTCATCTCGAGGGAGTGTCTTGCATCTCAGCATAGAACAGCAGTTGAGATCTTCCAGATCCTTACCTGGCCTCTGGCTGAATTTGGAATGAGAAGGAGCAGGTTATGACACTGGGAAACATAAACAGGTTCACTGCCTGTTTTTCAGACTTTTTCCCCCATCAAACAGCTTGTGTGTGGACTTGATGAGTCTTGAAAATAATTTGCAGGTCTGACAACCTCTTTTTAAGGAAGGCGTGTGTTGTGCACAGAGTCACAGCCATTAGTTCTTTAGTGGGAGGAAACAGGAGACTGGACCACTTTCTGCAGCGGAAGGGAGGCCAAGCTGCTGGTTCCTGAGACGATTTGTCTGAGGTCATTGAGAAGGTGCCCTACCTGTGCCTCCCATTGCTCGTTTAGCTACGTTGGTCCAGGAGCACCCACTATCCCAGTTCAGAAGCGAGCTGCAGCTGCATCAGCCTCCTTACTGGGGCTGCAGGGAATGTGGGTGTCAGCAGTCTGGTGCTGCAGAGGCTCAAAAACAATAGCAGGTATTTTGTATTAGGTTTGTGCTGAGTATTCTTCTCTCCCTCTGCATCTGGAGCATTCAGCATATAATCCTACAATTAGTTCATTAAAAAAAAAAGTAAAACCTACTTGCAGGTCACCTTTAAAACAAAGAGAGAAGCAGTTTTGAATTTAGCAATTCTTCATTTTTGACATCCAGTACCACCTCAAGTTCTGCGGTTACAAATAACGCTGGTAGGGATCGGGTCCTTCTATGCACATTTGAAGAGAGAGGGCCATACATTATGAATAGAACAAGGATAAAGGAATTGACTGTGTAGCGCAAGACATTTTGAGTACATTAATCAGCTCATCTCGTTTAGAATAAAAGTCATTTTTAAAATGGGTATAAAACAGAATGCCAATAGTTCATGCAGTGCAAGTCTGGTTGATACAGGATGGATGTGTAAGGGCAAAAGGAGTGTGAGAGAACACCAGAGAAGTTCATTAGGGTCAGACAGTCAAGGGAAAGAAACTGAAGTTGAAAGAACACCAGGATGGCCTTGGGTCCCACTTGTGTGACTGCACTGTGAGGCACATTGATTCATTATCTCCACAGGCAGCAAATCCGTGCCATCCTGGGTCAGCCCTGACCTCATGGAACCCATGTTCCTGGGGAAAAGACAGACACATATGCATCTGGCTCCCATTGGACTTTTACATGGAGCAAACACGAGGGAGTCAAACAGCAATATTTTTCTTTACAAGTACAGTCACGCATTACTTAACAATAGGAAAGCATTCTAGGAAGCACGGTGTTAGGCAGTTTTGTCACTATGTGAACTTTTTCAGTGTACTTTACACAAACTGTGATGGCCACAGCATGACTCGGTGACATGATCTTATAGGACCACTGTTGTGTATGCGGTCCATCCTTGTCCACAATGTCACTGTGCAGTATATGACTATAATTGAAAAAACTTTTAAGAGTGACTTGAATAAATAGAGGCTTATATTTTTCACATAACGAGATGTCTAGAAGAAAGCAACTGCTGGTGTGGGCCTAATGCCTCACTGACATGAAAGCTAGTAATACTTTAATTTTCCTGGATGCTTCCTCATGTTTCAAGATGGCAGCCGTAGCTCCAGGACATCTACTTGCAGGGTGCAGAGAGGAGATGCTAAAGGTGGTCAGCTTAGCTTGTCCATTAAGGAAACAAATGCATTTCTGTAAGCTCTAAGGATGATTTTCACTAATATCTCATAGGCCCATATTATGTCAAATCCTACCCCCTCCCTACCGCCTTTAAGGGGAACACAGAGAATGAGAATGTAGCCTTTCTTGATCTCTTCGCCCTCCTTTCTAAGCCTTGGTCTCTGCTCTGGGAGATTGTCAGGTAAGATAAATCCATGGGGTCTCTTACTTTTAGGTTTGGTTGATGGGCAGCCATAGTCAGATGGGAGAATCAGGATAACTGGGGTAGGTGGGGATTCCCCTGGCTCTCTTCCTATGTGGCAGAGGCTGTGTTTTGAAACTTCTGTCTTGTGGACCTCTTCTGGGCTGGTAGCTCTACTCATTCTGTTGGGCCTAGAGATGCCTTGCTGTTGCTAGGCCCCTGGGCCCCTGTGCCCTTGGGTTTCCTTAGGTTTTTTCAACTGGAGTCCTTTCTGAATAGTCCCAGATGAAGAGCCTCTCAGGTTACCCAATCTAAATTCAACATCTGTATCCTGTGGGCAGCTGACAGGTAAAATGTGGGCCTGGGAGGGGGAGTTCTTTTAACCAAGTAACATGCTCTGTTAGAGCTAGAGGTGCCTAATTCCCTGGATGGAAAACTGCTGGGTGGGCATAAGGGCTGGAGAGTGTCAGAGAAGATCTCACAGGTAGCTGATGTTTGAGGTAAATCCTGAAGAGTAAGTAAGGTTTCACTAGGTAGAAAAGGGGTAGGGGCTGGAAGAGGTGTAGAGCCTGCCAGTCAAAGGCATTAACATGTAGAAAACCATGAGAATGTGAGAGAGCAAGGGATGGTTCAGCACTGGTCTGAGAAGTGTGGGGTGGAGGAGTGTGTGTCACAGGAGCTAGCATTTGGGATTTTATTCTGAGGGAGATGGTGCCCTGAAGTGATTTCCAGAAGGGAATCCCTTGAACCGTGTTTTACAAAGATGCTTTGATGGCCCCTTGGAGGCTTATTGGAATGGTCTGAGAAAACATCTGGGAGAAGTTTTAGGGAGTTTTAAAAGTCTGTCCATCAAATCATATCACGAACTAAAGACAGCTTTCCTTGATGACCCTTGTACCGAGTCCCCAAAGTAGTCACTTCACACCCTATTTTACCCCGCGTCGCAGAGTATACAGTATTGTTATATTATTATAGTACAGCACAATAGTTTACTCACTACATTATTGGTTTTTCCACTTGTCTATAAAATTCCACAGGGAATGGGATCATGTTTCAATGATCTTTGTATTCCAGTGTATAGAGTGGGATCTGGCATATTGTAAGCATTTGGTTATTGTTTATTGACTGAATGTAGAGCTCTGTACTGTCATCTATGGGGAAAGACCCATTTCACAGGCTGAGGAATTACGTGCGATGACTACAGTATCACATCCTGTACTCTCACACCCTATAACTGTTCTTTTTCTGATTAAAGGACGGAAAAAAAGGAGGGAGGAAGGGAAAAAAGGAAGGATGGTTAAGCCTGGTTTTCTTTTTAGTGTGGCTGAAAGAGAAAAGCACTGATAGGGAGCTGAACAGGCTAGACCACAGTGGTGGGAACCTATGGCACGCATGCCACAGCGGGCTCTTCATATCATTGAAAGCTCTCTAAGGTTCGCCATCACTGGACTAGGGCATAGGCCTTTGCTGTACAGGACACCACAATGTCCCCAGCCGACAGGAAAGAAGTCAAATTCAACTGTGGTTCTGTGAAACTGAAGAAGAAAATACAGGGCAGGTAACAGCCATGGGAGTATGAATTGTTTGCACACAGGCTGGATGATTCCTGGTTGAGTTGAGGACTGCTGCGCAAAAGTTCTTTCTAAAACCACAGGAAAGCAGCCAGGCTGTGCCTGGTCTTGAGGAGTGCAAGGGTGTTAACTGCACAAGATGCTACAGTTTGTGACAACCACACATTTGGTAGAGGTTGGAAGGCCCTTGTCTAGCTCACTCCTTAATAATGCTGAGAAAAGAAATGCGATCAAATGTGTCCTGAGGAAAAAGGTGGGGTAGGGGAAGAAAATAAAATAAAATTTGAAAAATATCTCACAAACAGTTTTTGATAATTATGAAAAATGTAGTCATGGATCCAAAAAACTCAGCATGTCAATAAAAACTCAACTTTTTAAAACGTACTAGCAAAACATGCTGGAGTACAGTGAAATCTGTCTTTAACTCATGTCTTTAACACTAGTCAAGTTGTGTTGACTAGGATGAAGTTTTGGGACTTTAAGATAGAATTTTTCAGTTATTTTGAGTATCTATTCAGTCATCATTTAAATTGTATGAAACACAGAGGTAGATGTTATATTCATCTTCCAGATGAGAAAATTGAGGCTTATAAAATGTACATAACTTGCCCAGGGTTGCAAAGAAGGTCATAGAACTAGAGTTTGGACCTGGCTTCTGTCTGGTTTTAATGATCACGATCTTTGACATCTTGATGTTTCCCATGCAACTCGTGTTAATTCAGTGTTTTTCTGTGTTTCCTCCAATTCGTCCATATTCTGTTATTCAGCTTGATTCAAGTGCTTGATTCCATAGGGAGCTGTCCCAATGAGAGCTGTGGTTGTGACTTCACATCTTGAGTCTTAGTCCTCTTGTAGAGAGGGAACATTGATATCATTGACTCGAATCAGTCATTGACATAGTATACTGCTTTTCTTTCTCTAAGGCTTTTGGTAGAGTTTAGATGATTTACTGTGTATCTGTCCTTGGAAGTATTTGTTTCTGGAAGAGACTTTCAGTGCCTCCTTGTGGTTTCATTTACCTTTTTTCTCTTCACTGAAACATGCTTCTCCTCTGGGGATATGTTGGCACTGGAGAGTGAGCAAAGCCCTTTGATGGTCATGAGAGTAGACTTGGGGACCAGAGAAGTTTGTAGGTCTGATCAGCATTAGTGGGAGTTTCTCATTTGGGGCAAGTTGTTGAAAGGCTGCATTTTTTGCTGATATTAAAACAACTGGGCATGTAAATCTCAGGAAGCCAGGTGCTGCAACCTGCGGGGCTGGGCTCTCTTGTGATGGGACTGAAAGCTCCCTTGGAGAGGGGGCTCCTCTGGCCCCAAGGAAGCAATGAACATCTGTGTTTTGCCCTGTGAAGTTCTTTCTTCTCAGTCCCTATGGTTGGTGCTCTGTTGGTAGAGGCAGTGCCTTGTGCTGTGTCCCTCTTTGCCTGCCTTTTGATAGCTCTTCATCCTCAGTCCTCAGTGTGCTTAGTATTGTCTTCAATCTGAGATCTGAGCTCAGAGGTGGAATCCAGTTTGCCTCAAATCCTAAAATGAAGGCTGGGAGAATTTGTTCAGGAGACTTGGTGTATAGCTTTTGCAGTACTAATATCATTAATCCATTCATTCCTTGACACTTGAGTCCTTGTTGGGTTATGAGGCTTATTGTATCACTTCTGTTCTTAAGGAATTGGTCTTTCACGCTGAGCTATATCCCAGCCCTTTTAAAATTGACACAAGGTCTCATTAAGGTACTGAGTTGCCTAGGCTGTCAGCTGCCAAAAATGCTCTGATTTTATTGTATTACTTTAATAGTACTTGTATGAGATCCTGGATCTAGTGTGGTGGTCACTAAAATGCAGCAAGAAATTGCTAAAGAAATTGCTAAGGGTGTGCTGAATGAATGACCCTTCTGTAAGTCATCACCCTTTGCTTTCTTTGCCTTCTTAGTTATTGGTTATAGCAGAGGAGATCTTGGGTGTCATCACTACAGCCAGCTGAGTCATGAAGCATGCTGAAGACACAAAAACTTGTAGAACACAACTGATGACTCTGAGCCCTGGCATAGCTTATTTCCTAATGGCTGTGTTGAACCTTTTCTGAAGTCCCCCAGGGAAGATTCCTTATCCTTTACTAGCATATCTAGAATTTGGAAAAGGTTTGGGGCACAGAGCTACATGTCAGCAAGACTTCGGGAACAAGTGCTAGCAGCACAATGTGGTGCTCTGGAGGACTTACAGGAAGACGCAGCTGTCTGTGGAATGGGGCAGAGTGCTCAGCAGAAGGGGAAATCAAGAGAGCTGAGTAAGGAGAACGTACGCCTCCCTCCCTTTCACCCCAAAGTCTCAGGGGTTTTCAAGAGATGGTGCATTTCTCCTACATAAATGGGGATTTAAACCCATCTTGCTAAAATCTTAAAGAACAAGGTGACTCCTAAAAGCTCAAGCAAATTCAGGCAGCTGCCATTTGGGTCACAATTAACGTGGATCAGAGAACGAAGCATTACTTTTTCTCTAAGAGCATTTTCTCTTAGAGGCGGACAGAGAAGCTGAACAACCAGGCGTGCACACACGTGGCTGTGACACTGCACTGTTTTCTTAGTTGGCTCAGGGAAATCTTGGCAGTATGTTCTTGTTATGTCCTTTGCAACTGTTGTCTTTAACATGGCTTAGTTTTTACATTAATTATTATTATTATTATTTTTATTTTTGCTGTTTGGTTTCAGCTTGATGGAAAGGGAAAAAAAAAATCAGACAAGGTCTAAGGTGGTGCGCAAGTTCTGCAACCTAAAGGAAAACCAAATATCATGTGTGAATGGTGGTTTGAAAAACTGGGAAACTGCAAACCAAATAAATAGAAAGAATGCTCCTATTATAAGCTCTGGTTTTATAAAATGGTTGCCTTGGGGTGAAAAATCTGATCACTTTCTTCCTACTTCGCAGTATCTGTTGTACATTTTGGTCCTTGTGTACACTTTCAGTTTCTCACACCAGAGGAACAATGTGGTATTTACACGTGTCCGCAATACAATTTCCTGTGATGAATGTGGTCATTATCTGTATTCGAAATGTACCAACAAAAATAATTAATTAAAAAAAAAAAGAAAATAACCACCCATAAAAAAAATCCTGATCCCTTCCCTAATTACCCTAAGTCTTTATGAGTGAAACATACTACTCATGTCAGGGGGCCTGTTACTTAACCTTCATCTCTCTTTTATTCCCCTGGCCTCCTAATCCTGAATTAAATTCTAAATTGATCAAATGCTTTTGCTGGCCACATTACTACAATAAACAGCTGTCTGCCATCAGGACATACTTTTATTTTTCTAGAAAAACAAGTAGGAAATGATGAAAACCATCTGGAAACCGAAGAGGGAAAAAAGAAATAAATAAAAATAATAAAAATGTATTACTGCAGGCGATCTTTGAACTTGGTGGAAAACAAAGGATTCCTGGCTTTGATTCATACCTTCTAAGAGGGTTTCCTTAATGACCGCCCCTCTGTGTCGCCAAAGCTGCGCTCATTTATCAGTCTGTGGTTTAATCCAAACCTATCAGGATGAAAATTCAAGGAGGATGAAGGTTAAATGACAGCCATCCTGACTTGGAAACTACAGGGTTGATAAATGTCTATAAAACTTGACTGCAAACACTGAGGGGGAGCAGTCTCTCTCCCTGGAGCCCTGGAGACAAAGAGGTAGTTGGGGGAGTGATGGGAAGAAGACAAATCCCCTTCAACACGAAGAATACACTTTATTTTAACAATGTGTTTTCTTTATTTTAGTTTTTTGGTACCGGGAATTGAACTCAGGACCTCAGGCTTACCAGGTAGGCGCTGTGCCACTGAGCTATATCCCTGGTCCAACAACATGTTTAATTAATTATGAGTCAGAGTAACATTTTCGACTGTGTCTCTCCTATAACATCAATCCTGATAAATCTGAGGGGATAAGTGTATTATAGGCAAAACCAAAGAGATTAATCCTAGAAAAACCAGTTTTAAGACAATAGCTACTAGAAAGATGTCTTAAGCAGTGCTGTCTGGCCAGTCTGCTTATTCTTGTTGTCCCTCTCTCTTTCCGAACCCGAGGATGCGGCATGGGCTTTGCTGTCTTAAACATCTTAAATGTCTTTTAAATATTTTTAGTCTCTCCTCTCCAAAGTGCCCCTTATCTAGTTAATCTGGTTTATCTTACCACATACCACAGAGTCTGGTGTGTAGTAGGTGCTTAGGTAATATTTGCTTATTTGAGTTAAATTGTTTAAAGACAAAACTTATTGTCCTTGGTGTATTGCAGATTGTTCAAATCTCTCGTTGACAGACGTAACCATCCCTGGCTACTAAACTTACTATAGTGGTTAAGAGCTTGACTTTGGGATCAGGTTTGGGGTGATCTCCAGTCAGTTACTTAGCACTTCTGGCTTCATTTATGCAGTGGGGGTCATAATAATGCTTTTTCATGGAGTTGTTCTGAAGATTAACTGAGTTTCTATTTATAAAAGTGTTTAGAAAAAGAGAAACATGGTTATTCTTGGAGATATGTCAAGATGAAATGGGGAAAGTGAAGAATTTGGCATGATTGACTACCCATCTTCCAAGTCCTCTTTTCTGGGGTAAAATCCATCTTGGAGACTATACTAATATGATACTAAGAAGTAACTAGTCTTTAATATTTAAAGATTATTTCCAAAAAGTACTTCCATGCGATGTGGTCATGAGCCATGCCTCATGACCACTCTCCCAGTAATGCACACATAAAGAAGGTGACTTTCTGCTTGTAAATGAATCAGTAATAATAATGATAAATCATGTGGTGGTTTTTATGACTAGTTCCTTTTTAGGGCTCATACTGACATTTCATTTTTTCTGATTCATGAATTGATTTCTGGGTTGACTCATTATTTTAGTGAAGTCTCTCATTTCCCCCTTCTTCTAATTAAGGAATATCTTAGCAAGGAAAAGGTTGGATCTTGAATAAAGATGGCACTTCCTTGACATTAAAAGCATTAAAGCCAAGTTTTCTATTGCTAATATGTTCTGTTTTTTAAGTGGGTGTTATTTAGGGCTATCACTGCTTCATGCTCTAGGATGGAAGCTTGAAAGCAAATTCTCTGGCAGAGGACCATAAGGTTGAGCCAAATGCTGCAGTAATAGCTGGGTGGAGTGGGATCCAGGCGGAAGGGCAAGTTGGAAGACTGACTCTGACCTGCGTCTCTCCAGACGCTTAGGGTGGAGGCTCTGCTGAATGTGGGGCTGTCTCCATAGCATGTCTTGTTCCCAAAAGAAGGGTTGTGGGACTCGTTCATTACGCACAGGGCATTGTTGTCAGGGCACCAGGGGATCCCCATTTTTTTCCTTAACCATTCTGAAGGCTGAAGGGGTGGAAACCTATTCCTGTATATGGTTTCCTAGGAAAAAAATTTCCTGTAATGATTTTCCAATATTCTCTTTTGATTTCCTTTAGAAGCATTGTATCACTTGTTACATTCACCTTATAGTCTTAGTATTTAGCTTACTTCAGAGATAAACAAATATCATGATAATGACAGCAGCCAATGAACAAATGGTAATAACAGTGGAGGCCTAAATACAAGAATAAATGAATGGGAAACAGGCATCTGGTCCAGCTGTCTTGAGCAATTCCGAAGGCATAACTTCAAACACAGGTGTTCAAAGGAAGACTTTAGTGGAGGAACAGACAGGACGTGTCATTAGTACAGATACTACAGATGTGATTGTTGCCAGCACCATCTCTCTTTTCTTACAGTAAATCTGATGTTGGCATTGCAAGATTACATCAATTGTACCAAATTAAAAAATCCCATGTGACCAAAGAGATGGTGGAAAAATTCTGCTGGTAAATGGATTGAAAATAATTTCATTGACTTAGCCCTAGCATTGTGGGATGCATTTTTCGGCCATCCAGTTGTGAGGCTCAGCCTATCTTTGTTTTTGTACAGGTCATGTACTTTTCATCTAAGTGGTTGGGATGAGAAGAAGTGTTTGGCAGTGTTTGATTTTGGAATTCAGTCAACTCTGACGGTGCAAATGTTTGGGGGTACTGCCTTTCCTACTCTGCAAAAAATTCAAGCGTAACTGTTGATTCCCTAGAAGTATAACTATAAATAGCTACTGCGGACTGGAGGCCTTATAGAGACTATGAATAGTTGGTAAACATGTATTTTGTACGTTATATGCACTACGCGTGGTAAAAATTATGAGAGTGTGAGAGTTACTTTGTACTGTGATGTATAATTTAGGAGAGGGACCTCTGCTCACATGAAGATGACCAGTGCTGCAAGGGGCATCACATGGGCACTCAGCACTTGAGCTTACCAAACCAGCAACAGAGGGGGAGTTCTAACTCTGACTCACTTTCTGCAGTGATTGTTTAAGGTGACACCTTTACATTTGTTTACGTTTCTCCCAATTGCAATTGGTGCTAGGCAAGACCTGCCCCTGTGTGTGTCTATTTTGATAAATTTTAACTTATAGAGATTTATGCATATTTTTGATAGTAAAGAGTAGACTATTATCTACATGTATTTCATGAATTCATTTTCTTAATCTTTTTTTGATATTTCTAAGCTGTAAAGTTGTCTGAATTTTTCCAAATTGTTTCAAATGTTTACAAACAATATGCATAGAATGTGGACCCTTGCAATTCAGACACATGTTCAAGGGCCCATTATATTTGTGTATATATAATGAGATGGCTTAAAAATGGGAACCAAATGCAAGCACAAAATTCATTTTTTTCCATATACGTGTTTTATATAAATTGCCAGAAGGTAATTTAATATAATATTTAAAAATAGTTTTGTGCATGGAAAAAAGTTTTAATGGCATGCGCTTCTCTGCTTGTGGTGTTACGGCACTCAGAAGTTTGGATTTTGGAGCATTTGGATTTTCAGTTTAGGGGTACGAAACTTTTATATCAGGACTTTTTCTTATTTGCAAAGAAACTGCATTCACCTTTCAAATATGAAATGACATGTGTGTATATTCAGGGGGAAATCTTTATAAGTGGTATGAACATTTAGTTGTTCCAACAGAGTTGCTTTTGAGAATGAAAGAGGAAGCTACTAATATTCACAGTGGGACAATAGGCAGAGGCCAGTACTTCCCCAGACAATTTAGGGTGTGTATTTCCCTGAATTAAAAGGCCACAAAACAGAGGCTAGATTTACATTAGTCTTCAGAAGGTAACTGAAAGGTTATTGGATTAAAACCTTATAATTTACGTATTTGGGGAGATATGACCTCATTAATAGTAGAGCCAGTTTTGCTATGTTTAGTTAGTTAAAATAATGAGTGGTTGGTACATTTCCTTTCATGGTGAGATTTTTCCTTCCTTATAAAAATATTTAAAAATTATTTCAAATTAGAAAGTAGTAAAAAATTTTTTTCTGTTTTTCCTTAGCCACTGGGACCACTCACTTGATTTCACTTTCATTTACCAACTCTAGCTCTTTCTCCTAATGGAGAGTGCTGGGATAGCAGAGTAATTCTTCTCCCTTCACCCTCGCATACCTGATGGTACCCAGTGATCATACTGCAATAGTTAGTGGGCTTGCATTAAGTACCTCTTGAATAAAAATCTTCATCTTTCTAATATTATAGCTGCTTATCTTTGTGCAGGTGAAAACCTATAGTGCTCTTTTTCTGTCTGACCATCCATCTAGTTGGTCATTGATGTGGTCAGGAAATCGCTCCCTTTGCCCCCAGCAGCAATGCATGATGGTCACAAAGATTTGGCTGCTTTCTCACCTCACTGAGAATGCTGACTGCAAACCATCAGCCTATGATGACCTTCCACAGTTCAGGAAAATGTCACGTGGTTAGGGTGAGACCAAATCTGTGCAATTCACTTAATAAAGAAGTAGAAATCTAAAAAACATAAAAAAAATAAAAAAAAAGAAGTAGAAATCTTCTTTAGATGCTGAATGGGTTCAATTTGACCTCTGTATCTTGAACTTTAGTCTCTTTCATTATTTCGAATGGAGACAGCGTGGTTGACTGCACACAATTGCCAACCGTCTTACAAATTGAGAGACATATGGCCTCTGAAAAGTCATGGAAGGACTGCTCAGGATGACAGATAATTTTCTGTTGACTCCTCTTGTCCCAGAGCAATTTGATAGTGCTGACTTTTTTGCACACCTGGAAATACTTCTCATCTAAACTTCCACCCCAACTATCCCTGATCTCTGTGCTGTACTTTGGAGACTTCTAAGACTACATCTCCAAAGGCCACTTTTTCAAAGAAGCAGTCCTCTTGGCTAGAGGGAGGAGATTCTGTGACTTTCTTTTTAGACTTCCTGATAGCTAAAAACAGCAAGGGAACATTCAAACTTAGATATAAATAATTCAGCACTGATTTTCCTTGAGTTTCATAACCAATATTAGTTTCTTTCTTTT
>RJWT010008888.1:12413-25838 GCA_004365215.1 Cuniculus paca | reverse complement strand
GAAAGGAGGCTTGCTCTCCCAACCTTTTGGCTCTTGTGGTTTTTGCTGTCTTATGCTGCCTTGAAGTACTGCCCCTGTACCATGCCACCCTGCCTTGGAGCCAGCTAATTAGGGACTGAAACATCTGCAGGCTGTGAGCTAAATAACTTGATTAAAGGGGACACCTGGGTCATTTCATGCATGCAATAACAATAGCTTATTTCTCATCTTTGATTTCATTGAGAAATACATAGGAAAATCAAGGAATTTTAAAGCACAAAGCATTTTATTGTGCTAATTTTATATTTTCCTTCACAGGAGTTTTTGTCAGAAAGTGAAAATGGGCAGCATAAACTGAACATGATGCTTTCGAAAGGAGAACTTCTAATTTCTCTGTTGACCAAAGAGAAAGCAAAAAGTATCCAGGCCAAAGTTGAAGCTGCAAAAGAAGATTGGAAAAATTTTCATTCCAATCTCCACCAGAAGGAATCTGCCCTAGAGGTAAGATGTAGTCACCCACAGGGACTACTGGGACTACAGTGTTTTGTGTTCATTGTTGCTGTTCGCTAACCCAGGGTTAGGAATTTGACTTTGGTCATGGCCCTATTAACAGACAACTGGGTAACTGTAAGGTTCAAGGGAGAGAGGAGAGAGGTGAGGAGAAGGGGGTCTAAAAAGAATTAAAATGTATTATGTCCATATACCAACTCCCAATGATGAATGTGATCGTTATGCACCTCTGAGATACACTAATACAAATTTAAAAATTTTTAAATGTCAGAAGGGTGAACCACCCTGAGAAACTAGACCACATCTTCCATGGCCAGGCTGTGATCACAGACCTCCCTTCTGCATTCTCTTAGCAGGAATAGGTAACTTTACATTCAGTGCAGCACTTAAGCACTCATGTGAAGCACCTTGAATTTTTTGTTGTTTTTGTTGTTGTTTGGTTGGTTTTGCTTTTTGGTTTTTTGAGGGTATCATTTCATTTTACTTTGTTTCTGTTTTTGAAGTGCCTCAATTTTAGAAATTATTCTAGGAGAATAAATCAAAATATTCTCATAAGGCTACCCAATGCTATAGATGACAGTGTATATTATCCCTTGTGCAAACATCAGGTAGTAGGGTTTGGGGAGTTACATGCACAAAGAGACAATATTCATGTCATTTCATTTTCCCCAAAGGTAATTTATTGTAACCATAGCATAATTATTGCTAAAACACAATTTTTTCTTCTAAGGTCATCTATCTTATGTATCAGTTCTTCCTTTAGAAAAAAATGTAGAGGTACAATGAGTGTCTTTTCCTTTTCAAACAACACTTCCTGGCAGAATACAACCTTAATTTGATGATGGCCATAATTAATGTACAATAGAAAAGATAATAATAAAGAACTGCTATCCCAAAAGTGAAAATATGTTTTCTCAATTCTCCCCTAACCCAGAAACGTAATAGTAATAGCGGTTTTCATGGAAAGTGTACTGCAATGCATACAGTGATAACCATTGCGCAGTGCCTGAGAATTTAGAAGTTATTCAGAGCCTGAGCTCTGAAGCATCTGCTGCATTACTATGCATTACTATTATCTGGCACTGATAGCAAGATTAGCTTGTTCCAGAGATACCCAAGTGTAGTAGAAGAGGTCAAGAATTGCCTGTTTACTTAATCTGATTTCTCCTCATAACAGATGCACCTCTTTTATTTGACGCAGGCCTTCCTTCCTCCCTCTTTCATTCCTTCCTATTAGGAACAGATATGTAATAGTGCCTGTAATGCACCCAGCACGATGACAGGAATATGGAAGGGCTAGTTTATTGCCTTTCCTCAGGGAGTTCTCTTTCAGGAGGGGAAACGGCCTCTAAAGTGGTGACTGTAACATGAAATAGGTATGTTTATAGGTAGCAGTCACTCTTGGCAGGATGCCACTGAGTCTATTTTGGGGAAGTCAAGGAAGGTGTCCAGAAAGTTGACACTTAAACTGAATCTCAAAGGCCACACTCTGAATTTGCCAAGACTGGCATTTCACATAGAGGGAGCTGAATACACGAGGCCAGAGACTTGTGACTGCCAATTGTGAATGAGGCATGTTGAGATGTTTGATACTGGTATGAAGTTTTGCAGGAGCAACAGAAATAAAACTGGAGATGAAGATTAGGGTCAGATAGCGAAATGTCTTGTGTACTAAGAAATTTGATCTTTACTCTTGGTCAAGATGCCTTGTCTGAACCCCATACATAGCTTTTCCAAAGATGGAACCTAATATATGCTACTCTTGATATGTAGCAAGAATTTAACTCTTTGCATATTTTGGGACTTGGGACCTAATTAGCTTTTGGGTACTAGGACTTAATCTTTCTTAGAACTTGGCTGAGAAAGACTGAGTGAGGAATCTGTAGGACTTTAATAAATAAATAAACATGTGAACTCTCTGACCACCCACAGTAAGAACCAGAATAGACTGTAGCGAGTGCTGGAAGATCAGAGAAAGCTTTTCGTAACAGTCCAGATGACAGAGATGAGGGCCTGAATTAAGGAAGTGATAATAGGATGAAAAATTCATCTCTAAGGTAAAAGACAACAGGATTTAGTTACTAATTAGATGAAGTGCATAGCAAAAAAGTAGAAGTTAAGCTTGAGTCCTTAGTTTCTAGTTTGGAAGATGGAACAAATAATGATACCATTAACTGACATACAATAAGAAAAGTGTTTTGGAGGGGGTAATAATCCATTCAATTTAAGACACATTAAATTTGGTGTGCCTACAAGACATCCAGTAGCCAATGACCATGAAAGGAGCAGTTAACATGAATACTAAGCTCAAGATAGAGGTTGCAAAAACAGTTTTAGTAAATACCTATCAGTGCTGGGCACTGTTGTAGGCACTTAACATATGCCAGCAATTTAATCCTTAAAACAATTCTACAAGGCAGAAGCTCCCTTATTTCTGTTTTGGGGATGAATGAAGTAAGGAACAAGGTGAGTAAACAATCTATCAAAATCTCATAGCTAGTAAGAGGTGGAGATAAGTTCAAACGCAGACACTGTACCTCAGTGTTGTATAAATACTGTTCCACAAACATGGGACTTGGAGAATTTATAGGTGTCACCGAAGCCACTGGAGAAATAATTGGAAAAATATGCAGAACAGACATTTACTGGGATTCCTGTAGATGGAAAGCAAAGATGAAGCCTTAAAACCATATTTCCACAGGCTCCATTGCCTCACACTTAGATTTTTCAGTTAACTTTTATGGATGTGCTCTTTGACAAAACTATTACCAACGGTGCTGATTAGTTTGAAAGCCTTAATTGGTTTCTAATGTAAAATAAATAATGAATTCCAATCCACATCAATCTAACACTTATAGGTAATAGACAGTGAATGAAGACACCTGTGCTGAAGTGAAATGATACCATATAGCACACTGAGTACACTTTCAAGCTGGTTATACCTACACGGTAGTTATGAAAGTATTTACAACATTCATATAATATACATATGCCACTATTTAATATTTAGCCATATTGAAACATAATAAACATGTAAACTACACATATATACACATATGTTACTTCTTGTTTCATCATTAAGTAAAATCAGTAAAATATTTACCAATATTGATTTATTTTTCTACAAGGTACTGTTGTGTGGCCCAGGAAATGTGTCCCTTTTGAGGCTTGGAACCTAGATGTGGGTACCATTTTGCCTGCCTCAAATAGAAATGTGCAGTCCGGCCTCATCTATGATAAAGTGTTCAGCCACAAATAGAAACAGCAAAAGCTCAGAAACAGAAAAATGATATGATCTCTTGCATGGGTTGGAGAGTGAGGGACAAAATTATATTTGAAAAAGTAGAACCATAAAAAGTTCTTAAAGGGCGTTCAAAATTATATGAGTGCCTGAGTGAAGGGCAAAATACTCCAGACATTGGGAAGAGGGAGATAGGGAGAGAGACAGGAGACAGAAAGAGAGACAGGGAGAGAGACAGGAAGTAGGTTTTGAGTGCTAAATAAGACTTTGGACTTGTCTTTTGTTGTTTTGTCCCTGATATTATCTAAAACCTCACAGAATCTGAAGATCCAGATGAAAGACTTTGAAGTAAGTGCTGAGCCTGTGCAGAACTGGCTGAGCAAAACTGAGAAGCTGGTCCACGAAAGCAGCAACCGCCTGTATGATCTGCCAGCAAAGAGGAGAGAGCAGCAGAAGCTCCAGGTGATAAGACACAACCATCTGACCACTGCTTTCCTCTCCTCTCTCCACCCCACCTGCGTTAAGATGTATGCTGGGCACCCTGGAGTCAGATCATGCTGCCTTGAGATGTAGTATTTCCTTTCCCTCTTTCTGACAGATTTTATGTCTTCTGACTTTCCTTGAGTGTGACTCGTTGTCTTAGTGTAATGTGCTAGCAACTGTGTGTAGCTTAAAAATAATGATGCCTTCAGGGGACATGGATTGCTTGCCAATGTTTATTTCCGTGTTCTTTGGGCCAGAGCCCCGTCTGCCATGCGCTTTCTCCTGTCTCTGAATGGTAACTTGCTTGTGCTTTTCAGTCTGTCCTTGAGGAAATTCACTGCTACGAGCATCAGCTCAACAGGCTGAAAGAGAAAGCTCAGCAGCTGTGGGAAGGACAAGCTGCCAGCAAGAGCTTTATGCACAGAGTGTCACAGCTGTCTGCTCAGTATCTAGCGCTAAGCAATTTAACCAAGGTAACACATGGCGTGGCATGTGCTGTGTGTGAGTGTGATACTGATGTCGCAAACCTGGAGTTGTGGTAGGTGGTACAGTGTGTGCTCCAACACACGCATGAAGTGGCATCCCTAGGCCAGCAATGAAATCCACAAGATCAGCTCCCCAGCCTTGAAATTCAAAGCCGTCATTATGTTGCAGCTTATAGTATGATTCTCCAAACCCAGCAGAGGAAGTTCCAAAGATTGAAGAAACTTCCGATCTCTGCTGTTTCCCCCAATATTCCCCTTAATACTGAAATATGTTCTCTGGGTTCTGATATTGAAGACTCAAAGCATAAACATAGACAAAATTCAGACTTTCTTTTATAAGAACCTTGGATTAAATTATGTTAGAAAAACATAATTCAAAGTGTTTAAATTTTATTGGGCTCAATATGACCTTGGGGTAATTTTTTAAATTTCTCCACATTCCATATATTCATTGTGTGGTACTCAGGATGTGTTGATTGAGATTCTCAGTTAAGATTCTAAAGCAGAACTCAGAATCACCAATGATTCATATAACCGATTAACTCTCTTCAAATATCTTAGAAAAAGTAATCAGTACCCACTATGACCTCGTTGAAAGCATTCAGCTATGTGGTGCAGATCATTTGAATGAATGGTGCAGGCTTGTTTTGAGTTTATAAGGCTTATAATATTTGTTTCCTATTTTTTAAATTTCAGATGTTAGCATGTAGTAAATGTATCAAATTTAGTCTTTTCTTTAATTTGGTCTCACCTATTTTACTGCTCTGCTAAGTTGGGTCTTCAACCCAACATCCTTGAGATAGTCACAATAATAGTACAGGTCTTTGAATAATCGGTCCATGTTTGTACCCATGCTCATTTGATGAGTAAGTTACTTAAGAGATTCCAGCTGTGGCTGGGCATAGTAGCATACGCCTGGGATCCCAGAACTGGGGAGGCTAAGGCTGAAGGATCATTAAGTTTGAGGTCAGCATGGGAGTTGCAAAGACTGTCTCAGAAAAATAAAGAATGAATTAAGAACAACTTCGTGTTCATTTGTGTATACTTAGATATGAAAAGTAGTACACATTTGAATGCTTTCAGAGGTATGGACTATTCTTATAAAATCTTCACCATGTTGAATATGACTCACAATTAATCAGTAAAACCACAGGCCTGGGCTCAACTTTTAAAATTAAGAGATATTCTTTATACCTTGTATACATGTACTGAAATATTACACATTACCCTACAAATATATACAATTACTATGTCAATTAAATATATAATTTTGTTGTAAATATATAATTTAGGAGTAATATGATATATCAAGTTGTCAATTTTTGAAACTGACTGCAGTGTAGGTCAGTGGGAGTATGTGGTGTCATTTGAGGCAAGGGTGAGATGTGAACTCTAAAAACTATTGTGATTAGACCAGACAAAGCATTAGGAAGAAGTTTTACTGATTTAAAAAAAAAATCAGACTGTCATAAAGATGTTGAGGGGCAATAAGTTGTAACTTTTGCTCTTGACCCCATGATTCTAATATTTTTCCTACTTAGAGATTTTATGTAGACGAATCCACTCACATCTTATCTGTACAGCATATGAAACTAGGACTGATTGAAATTTGAAACAAATTGTGAACTTTATAACTTGAGTACCTTGAGGCTGGGGAGTTTCTGAAGTGGATGGCTAGAAACTCATTTCTGTCATTTCCAGGAGAAAGTGTCCAGACTGGACAGAATCGTGGCAGAGCATAATCAGTTCTCCCTGGGGATTAAAGAATTACAAGACTGGATGACAGATGCAATTCACACATTGGATTCTTACTGCCACCCAACATCTGACAAAAGTGTGCTAGACAGCAGGATACTCAAACTAGAGGTGAGCACTTTTAGAGATCTTAATTTACAGAATTTTTTTCCCTCAAGCCTCTGTCCACCGATGTGAATGTATCACACTCTACTAGAAATCTTAGGATGCTCTGGGATTGCAATACCGATTGCAAAGACATTACTTGACCCTGGACATAGTCCCCCACAAATGCTTTATAAAAATTAAAATAAAACCTAGATGTGGTTACTTGCTTAAAAGTCAGCAAAGAGACTAGTTACTTGCTTAAATGTCAATGAAGAGACTAAATTATATCACAGACACGTTCATCTTGATGCAACATTTTACAAGGCAAAATATTGCCCATCTTATCAACTCACTTACCTGCCTATATCAGTTCTTTTATTTACTCAGTTTTACTCAGTTCTTCTCTCATCCTAACTTGTCATTTCTGTTTTACATTTTCAATGAAAATAATTGACTTGCATTCATTTATTTTCCCTCGTATCCTGGGCACCCTCCAGGAGACTAGCATTCTGTCTGACCACCAAAGAATCTAAGGTAAATAAGAGGTGGCTTTTAGTCTCAGGAATTTCATTTTCCGAGGCTCAAAGTGAAACACAGGGGACAATGGTATCAGATGGGGACATGCAAACAGGTGGCATAAAAACACACAGGAGGGTAACTGTGCAGGATAGATGTGATTTCTTAAGAAGTCTGACACCTGTGAATGGTGGACAGAGCTGTTCTGGCAAAGATGACTGGGTGGAGATTTAAGGATGGTATCAGAGAGAAGGAAAGTGTAAGAAAAGAAACAGCATCATATATGAGAAATTTCCCACCGTTCCTTCTTGCAGATGTGAGACCACAAAAGGTGAAACTGAGGTTGGAGACCATGACAAGGTCCAAGATCCAATTAGGAAGAGAGATAACACTGTTAGGGGACACTCATAAAAGAGAGCTTCTAGACCTAGATCAGAAAGTGGCAAGAATAACAGGGAGTATTTTGAGGGTTATTAATGGCAATGTATCTTTTACTGTAGTACATCTTTAATTTTAAAAGTTCATTATATTTTTACCATACCTCGTATAATCTCTTTCCATAGAATTGTTTTGATAGATTCCTTAACATTTAGAAGCTCTTCATCCTGCGACCTTTGAGACTTAATGAATTCCATACTATATTTTTCCTTTGTTAAAACTAGTAAAATAAAACATAAGTGGAAGCAAAAGATTATTCAAAGAAGTGTCCAGATCTGTGATGTGAAACTCACATAGAAACCAGCAGGGGCCTGCTGACTGGCACACATCAGCAAGAGACTTCCCAGGGGAACTCCATGCCACAAATGCATATCATTCTATAACAAGAGCCTCTATGTTTGTTTCTTTAGGCTCTGTTATCAGTGAAACAGGAAAAAGAGATTCAGATGAAAATGATCATCACCAGGGGGGAGTATGTGCTGCAGAACACCTCTCCAGAAGGCGTTCCAGCAATTCAGCAGCAGCTGCAGGCTGTGAAGGACACGTGGGCATCCCTCCTGTCTGCAGCCATTCGCTGTAAAAGGTAAGTGAGGCGCTGCCCCAGGGTAGCCAGGCCATCACTAGATCAACGTGGTGTTTAAGTCACAGACTATTCTTGTAGTTATCTTTTTGTTTCTTTTTCTCTTCTTTCTTTTCTTTTTCTCTCCTCTTCTCTCCCCTCCCTTCCCCTACTCCTAGTTAAAGCAAATGAAACAGGTGGGTATAACCTTGCCTTGAGGCTGACCTGCAATACTATGCCTATGTTTTCATATAACTAGCTAAAAATGAACATCTCTTTGTTATTTTTGTTCACTGCTTAAAAATCAAAAGATATATAAATGTTTCATAATACAAAGATATTTTGATTAAAACCAAGTAGCAACACAGAGTGGGACAGAGATGAGAGAGGAAGGCAGCCAGTAAGTGTTCCCAGGTCCAGATAGGTTTCCACAGAGCAAATGGAACTGACCTGGCTGGGGGTGACCCTGGCTGGGGGTGACCCTAGCTGGGGGTGACCCTGGGAGCTGCTGTACCACCTGTGCCTCAGAGTACGTTGGGGTTATTGTAAACAAAGTCCCAAAAGTCAGGAAGGCAGCTTCCCCTAGCAGGGTGACAGTCCCCCAGGCCTCCTTGTCAAGCTGAGGTCACTCAGGGACCAGAGTGCCCTCAGGCTGAGATGTTTTACTACAGTGGTCAGTTTGAGGACACAGTGTGCTACAGAAGAACCCAGCTCATGGTATCAAAATTCAACTCACGTGATTAATGGAATTCAATATATAAGATGTACATTGAGACAAGAAAGTATTTGTCTATAAGATGATATTTAGACCAATCCAGGAAATATGACTATTTTTCCATTGCAATTTTCAGTTTATTACACCTCATGTGAGATAATTACTGTACTTAATTTCCTCCCTTCTGTTATTAATCCCTTGCTTTCTCTGCTGCTCTGGAAGTCGTGTTGAATTTGAGAAAACATTGGTTCTTTCCATGCACAGAGATTTGACTCCAGAAAAGGCCCACTCTGGGTTACCCTCTCCCAGTGTCTGCTGACTCTGCCTCTTTGGTTTGTGTCCTGTCCCACCTTTCTACTTCTGAGCCTGAATTTCCCTGTCCCTTGCTTCCGGAGGCTATTTTCACGGAGACCCAGGCTCAGTTTTGACAAGCCCTCGCCATCTGTCCCTTCCCACACCGCCCTTTTCCTGCGGTCTGCGCCCTCTGCTGGCCGGAGTGGACGGACCGGACACAAGGACAGACCTCGGGCTCAGCAAGGGTCCTCAGCGGAAATTGTCTTTTCAAATCCTTTTCAGTCAACTCGAAGGAGCTCTTTCGAAATGGACAAGTTATCAGGACGATGTTCGACAGTTTTCTGGTTGGATGGACAGCGTAGAAGCCAACCTAAGTGAATCCGAAAGGCAATGTGCGGAGCTGCGGGAGAAAGTAACCGCTCTCGGGAAAGCTAAGGTCAGAGCTGCCTTTGAGACTGATCTTCGTCTCTTAGGGCTTCTTTAGAATGCCACAGCCCAACAGATGTGCGCAGATCTGTGTGGTAGGGTCACGCTCATAGGTAATGGTATTTGAAGCTTCTGCCTTGTACTATCATCCAGTTGTTCCTTAAACCAGACTTTTGTGGTTTTTATTAGTGAATGAAAATATTCTACACCAGGGCAATCTTATACACACGTGTTTTATAATACAGAATGTTTACAATTTAGCTGCTTGAGTACCTTTTAAGAGATTCAGTCTACTCATTGTTAAGATATATAAAAATGCTTCCTTTATAGCACATTCTTTGGAATTACTATTTTTGTGCATTTTTCATAACAGTAATACAAATCAACATTTTAAAAATATATTACTTAGGGATTGTTTTTAAAACTTTTATTGATAATAATATTCAAGCAAACTTTTGGGACTTCTGATGTATAGTAACAGCTGTGCTCGATGTCATAGTCATTATCAGACTATCACAACCTACACAGAGAAAGTTTTCAAGCACTTACATTCTCACTTTGTGATCGTTTGGATATTCCCTACTTGACATTACTACTATTCCTGCTGAGGCATCCTCTTCACATGAACTTTAACAGACTCCTAATTTATTATGGTATTCATCTACTTGATCAGTATTTATTGAGAAGTTTCTATGTACTGGCTTTGTGCCTCATTCTAGGCAAATAAAGAAGGTAAGGGTTGCATTCCATTGAGGGCACATACACTTGGCAATAAGCACATGAATAAAAACATTGTGACTAGTAAGCGCTATGAAGAAAAAAAGTAGTGTGATTTGAAAGAGAGAGTAATTTAGAAAGGCTAATGTAGATTTTTAAGGTTAGGGTTAGGGTGAAAGGGCTCTTTGAAATAGAAAACACGTAGACACTCCCCCTAACGCAGATGTGTCCAATCCATTGCCCACAGGACACATGTGGCCCCGGACAGCTTAATAATGCAGTCCCACAAGCCTGTAAACTTTTTGACAGTACTGTGTGATTTTCTGTGATATTTTCCATGACTTGATTTTGAGGTGCTTGAGTAAGACGTGTGTAGGGAACAACAGAACACTATGTAAGAGAGGTGCACGGCAGTGCTCACTCTACCTCCTGAGCCCACCACACATGATCAGTCCAATCAGAATCTGCACTGATCTGACATTACATGCACTTGTATGAGTTTGCCAGTAAAATGCAGCCACCACCAGTAATAGTTTATCACCCTCCCTACACTGTGATGACAAATGCTTGTTGTTATTAAGTAGACATGTAAGTTTTCTTATTTAATTATTAGACTTGAGCTTGTTATTATTTTGTGAAATAATTTAAGAAGTTAAAAACTAAGTCAGGTATCCCACTAGTTTTATATTAATGTTGTCATATTTTACTGTTCGATTTTTTTTTTTATTATTTGTCCTGGGGATCAAACTCACGACCTCACGCTTGCCACGCAAGTGCACTTGAGCCACTGAGCTAAATTCCTGGCTCTTTGTGGGTTTTTTGTTTTTCTTTTTTTTTTCTTTTACATATTTTACTGTTATAATAAAAATATATAAAATAAAGGAAAATTTGTTCCTCATATACATTAACTGTACTATGTAGTTCATCTACGATCCAAGACAATTTCTCTTCACTTAATGTGGCACAAGATTGGATGCCTGTGCCCTCGAGGCTTTGCTGCTTGGAGATCAGCCTGGGAAGAGCTAGGAAAAGACAATTCTAGGCAGCAAAAGCAGCATGTGTGCAGGTCCTGAGGAGTAAAAGAACCTGGTGCACTAGGGTGTGAGGAGAGAGGCAGTGTTGCTGCAGCAGAGAGTAAGCAGGGGACGGTGCCAGGAGGTGCACATGGAGCGAGGACCTGACCACCTGTGGCCACATTGGCTTCCCTGAAGATTTTCCACTTGACCCTGCCACAGCTGAGAAGATGAGAGATGTGTTCCACTAGGGAGTAGTGCGATTCCATATTCAGTCCTAATTCATTTAGGCCGCTATGTGAAGAAGAGAATCAGGGATGGGGCAGGGGAGGGTGAAATGGGCATAGAATGGGAATCAGAGCCCTGTGAGAAGTTTGACATATTCAAGCAAAAACATAAGGTAGTTAATTGGGAGTTAGTATTGCCGAGAAAGTGTCTGAACCAGATACTACAAAAACGCACACAGGCACACAAAATACAAGTCAGTACACTCACATCTATATCTATATCAGATAGACATGTAAATGTGTATATAGGTGGATGGATGGATAACCTGAGGTCACTTGCCAACTATGCAATTAAAATGTCTTAATTTTAGCATGGTATGATAGTACCTGGGTAACGTTTATTTTTTAAAATGTTTTTTAGCTATTAAATGAAGAAGTGCTAAGTCACAGTAGCCTGCTGGAGACCATTGAAGTCAAAGGAGCCAGCATGACAGAGCACTATGTCACCCAACTAGAGCTCCAGGATCTGCAGGAGCGATACCTAGCAATCAAAGAGAGGGCCAAGGTAGGGCTCACTAGGGTCCTGTGGACTCGCCCAAGTGAGAATGTGTGGGGTTGGGCTCGTTTAAAATGTCGGTCTTGCAATAACAGAGCAAAATAAGCTAAGTAAATTTTAATATTTAAAAGGTATAACTGGAAAAACTTGACAAAACCTTTCAATTAGTGTTAGTATATAAAAATTAGTAAACTAAAAAATTTTCAACTAAAAATTTCTAGAAATGTACCAGTATTAGAAAAGTTGTGGACCGCTTCATAATGAAAACTCTTAAGTGCTATAATATATCTGGTGATAAGAGTTTTAGAAAGTAGAAAATAATCACCCTAATATTTATTATTCTTCACCTAAGTCTCATAAAGAAAATAAAAATGGTTTTTTAAGAAGGAATCCAGGTAAGAAAATTTAAACAAAGTTCAGAAAATTGCACAGTGAGTCAAATTTCTCCTGTAAGGCACAGTATAAGAATTTTGATTTTTATTATTAGCCAAAATAAATAAAGTTAATTTTTTTCTTATATCTGTTACATTTTATAAATCCAGAGATCAGTTAATGAATTAAACATGATCTTTAAGATCCTTTTTAATCTTGAAATACCATATTTTATACATAAATATTAAAGATTTATTCTTCTAGTAAGTCATTCATACACAATTATTTAATAATTCTGCTTTTGTAAAATTCTAAAAGTAGATTCTTAAAGCATTTCGATACTGCACACAGTAATGTGTTCCTATCCTAATCGTTTTACATGCCAATTCTTCACAGGAAGCAGTTACCAAGTCTGAAAAACTTGTTCGCCTGCACCAAGAGTACCAGAGAGATCTAAAGACCTTTGAAGTTTGGCTGGGACAAGAACAAGAAAAACTTGACCAATACTCAGTTCTTGAAGGTGATGCCCACATTCATGAAACAACATTGAGGGACCTTCAGGTAAAGTCTACTTTACCCAGAAACAAAGGATCCTTCCTTCTGAATATGAATTTGTTATTTCAAGGAATGAGAAGCTAATATGACCTTGAATCCTATAGAAAGCTAATTCTTTCTGGTACTGGGAATTGAACCCAGGGTCTGTGCACCAATCCACATCTTCACCCCTCTTTTTGAAATAACATCTCCCTAAGTTGTTAAACTGCCCAGCTGGACTTGGACTGCAGTCCTCCTGCCTCACTCTCCCCAGGTACTGGCATTACATGCCAGAGTCACCACACCCAGCTAGAAAGTGGATGCATATTAAGTGTAACTCTAGTAAGGCTTGATCTGGAGCATTCTGAGACCTCAGTAATACATGTACATTGATATTGTATATGAGGCAATTTAGACCACAGGACTGGCTATTAGAGAGCTCATTAAGTACTGAGGAGGCCCTGACGAGAGTTGTTGGTGTTTAATTTATATATTCACTGATGCATTGCCTGTTGCCC
>RJWT010008888.1:0-12313 GCA_004365215.1 Cuniculus paca | reverse complement strand
GACCACAGGACTGGCTATTAGAGAGCTCATTAAGTACTGGGGAGGCCCTGACAAGAGTTGTTGGTGTTTAATTTATATATTCACTGATGCATTGCCTGTTGCAAAATTCTAAAAGTAGGATAGACTCAGAAGTGTGACAAAGCAGCAAAAGTCAATAGACAGAGACATCACTCTAAGTCAGACTCATGCCATTATGGTGGGCCACCTAGTTTTAATCAGAATCTCCCACACCATTGAAGACCCAAGTCCAAGGTCAGAGTGCCAGAAGGAGGAATTAGAGGAGCTGGAAGAACCACTGGCACTGAGGCCACAAGGCTGCAGTTGAGGGTGCACGGTCAGACACAGGGGAGGGAAGTCGCGATCTGTTTGCTTATTCACTCATTCAGCATTAACTGAGTACCTGACACAATGCCGGTGCCTTGCTGGCTGCTTCATGTAAAGACGATTGAGTTACCATTTCTACCTTTGAGGAGCTTGCAATTCGGTGAGGCACACAAACCCATAGGTGGATCTTTATAAGCAATGCGGTGAGAACACTAGTAGACTAACACGAGGGATCCTGTGGTAGCCTCAAAGCAGTGGCCATAATATTGCCTTGGGAGGCAGGCAGGGGGCAGTGAGGTTCCCCACGAAAGGGCTGCCAGATACACATAGTGGAGAATTGGAGAAAGGCCAGGTAGGGTACTCCACGTCCCACCAGCAGCGTGTGGGAACTTCATTAGGTGCTCCCTGACCTGATCAGAACTGGGTTAAGAGTGGCATGATGTCCCTGCAGCTTGAACAAGGTGGGAAAGGCAGGGCCTGTCACTGGCATATGCAAATTCTGGCTGTTTCTGCTAGGTCCTGTAGAGTGTGGTGGTACAATGGCAGGAGAACAAGTTTAGGTCAGGAGGTTCAGACTCTAATCCTCATGAGATCTGTCACTAGTTGGGAGACTTCAGACAAGAAAGAACTTCTCTGATTCAGCTTCTTCCAAAGAGTTGTTATGAAGATTAAATGAGAAGGGAGAAAATCTTATCTAAATAAACATCTGGCCTGTTCACAAGGTAAATAAATGGGAGAAGTAAGAAGTATCACAATTTCATTAGCTTACCTAATGATCTCATTCATCCTGCCTTCAAAGAATAAAATGTCCTCGTCTGCCAGGTTCAGATGTTGTAATTTATTTGAGCATAGTTGGTTTTCTTTTCTCCAAATAACCCTTCTCAGCATTTCACCCCAGACATCCTGGCAAGCCCTTGCAGAACACTCTGAACTTCTGTGTAGGATCTCAGCCAATAACTTACTCACTAAATGTTTCTCTTGCTTCTGGTCAGAAGAAAATATTTCACTTAAGTCAAATTCATGTGGCCCAAACCAAGCTCTAACCCCTGGCTTCCCAGGAATTGATAGTTCTTAAATTATCTTAAATTCTTAAATTGTTAAATTGTCTCCTTAGAGTTACCACTTGTTAATGAAACAGGAAGGTGCTAGTGGCAGGAATAGCAATGGAGCACTGTGATTCCCAAACTACACCATCGGCCAAGGTTCTTCAGCATCCTGATGTCCTGTCTCCCATTCCCAGTGGGGATCAATCGCCAGCACTGGGGACCATAGTTATGGATGACTTCACATAAGCTGAAGACCTACTTTGCCTCATAGCATCTATTCCTACATTTAAATATTAAACCACATTTTCTCTTTAGCATAAAGACTTGAAACTTGAGGTCTATGAGAATTTAACTAATAAAATGATATGTTGATAGATACAATACATAAAATTACATTATAGGAAATATGGAAAAGGTGATAGTTTGTGAAGATTAGTACATTAAGGCAGGGATCAGTCCATGGCCACAGTGTCTGCATTTTAAATAAAGTTTTACTGGCACACAACCAAATGCTACCCATTGATGTCCTATGTTAGTGCTGTGCTGGCAGAATTAAGTAACCGTAGCAAGACCAAAAGGCCTATAATGGCTAAAATATTTGCAATCAAGCCCTTCACAAGAAAAAAAAAAGTTTGTTGGCCTTAAATTAGGGATAAAAATGTACAAAATTACCTTGGGAAAGAAACCTTAAGATTACTGGAATGAAGTTTCTGTGTTTGTGGCCATTTTGATGATAACTTTACCATGTATATTGCTCTTCTGTTTCCACACTCATGCCATTCACATTCCACCATTCTGTGAGTAACACTGCACTTAAAGGAAAATGTTCGGTCCATTTGGACAATAAGAGGTTGCTATGTTTTTCTGTGAGAAAAAATGATAGCTATCAGCAATTTCAAATGGTTCAATGTGATAGTAAGGGCTTTTTTCTAAATACTGTGTTTTAATTAAATATGTTGAGACCTTTCACATTCTTTGCAGGATTTGACTTGGTTTTTTACTTGAAATTTTACTTAGAAGATGGTATGAAGTGACAATATGAATTGACTTTTTAATGATTAGAAATAACAGTTTGCCAACATCTTAAAGGACATGCAATTTTCTTTTTCTTCTTAGAAAAAGATTATGGTCTGTAAGACTTGGTTCATGCTGAATTTTGTAGGTTGAATCTTTGTGGGTCATGTCTCAGTAGAGGCAGTGTATCTGTGTCCGGGAGCACCTGGTAGGTGGGTGTGATGATCCACCCTCCCAGGTTTGTGTGCTGTACCAGGGCCAACTTTTCTTGGCCACAACATTCCCTAGAGTGCAGCTCTGGCAAAGGTGCCCTCTTAACACAAAGAAGATCAGTTGTTCCTTTCTCAGCCCCAAGTGTTGCACTAAGCCACTCAGTGTCTAAGCGAGACACTTTAGCTGCTTTGAGCAGATTGTCAGCCATAATAAGCCTAGATTATTATTTTTGAATAATAGCCCTTTAATCTTGAGCAGTTTTACTTGTTAGCTGAATGTCAAGTTTCAGAAGATGTTGAGAAAAATTTGATGGGGAGAGGGAAACTGTGTGTTGATTATGTTAGCTGGAAATTTTTCAGAATTTTTCTCTAAACTTAGGAAATAATATTCAATGCTAGGTACAGATTTGTTTTGTTTTGTTGTGTTTTGGTATTGGACAAAATAAAATCAATTTTTCCTAATGGGTATTGCAAGCTCACCCCATTGGTTTTGTGAGACAAGCTGGCCTGGGCAAATCTGAGTGAGGGATGACAGCCTTACCTTTGTCACCGCAGGAGCTCCAAATGCACTGTGCAGAGGGACAGGCACTGTTGAACTCAGTGCTGCATACCAGAGAGGACGTGATCACATCGGGCATCCCCCAGGCAGAGGACCGGGCATTGGAGTCACTCCGGCAGGACTGGCAGGCTTATCAGTACCGCCTCTCTGAGACTCGGACACAGTTCAACAACATAGTGAACAAGCTGAGGCTGATGGAGCAGAAGTTTCAGGAAGTGGATGAATGGCTTAAAAAAACAGAGGAGAAAGTCAGTCTCAGGACAGGACGCCAGTCCAATCGGACAACCAAGGAGATACAGTTACATCAGATGAAGGTACAGCAAGCACCTAGAAATGTCTGATATTTGTGAAAGCCCTGGTTATCTTGCATAACTTGTTTCGTTAATATTTAGTAATTGTTTGTCCTAGGCTTAAATTTTGCAAAGTGTCTTTCTACTCATCTAAAAATTTAAAACAATTAAATGGAGTGTTTTTTCTTTCATTTATTTTGTAGTTCAGTCTTTAATAGAATGTGTTTTGATGGAAACATTTTATATTTTCCTCCTATATTCTACTATTGCCTTGTTTTGTAAAGATACATAAATAGTAGCATTATAGGTATTTTAAGTTTGTGCTTCTATGTGAAATTGCTCTAATATGCTACACTAAAATCATATAATTACTTTTATTCTAATTATTATGTAATTTTCATGTGTATATCCAAACTCATGCATAGGGAATTTTTTTCATTGTCTACCTATTTTAAAGGTAATCTAAGTGAAAAACAAGATAAAAAATATCTATGCCACATTACTTTTTAAAAAACTTTTCAGTCAAAGTGTAATATGTAATCAAAAGTATTCACTCTAAAGCATACAATTTTTATCATAATGTTGTAAGACCTTTGTTTGCCAAAATTATATATGACATATTTTCAAACTTATTTTCAAACATATTTCAAACATATTTCAAACATATTTTCAATCTCAGAGTAAGTATATTCTAACACATGTTGAGCTAATGTTCCATGAAGAAGAAAGTATAGAGTATCTATCTTAGTCAACAATGGCTAGAATGGAGTCTTCACATCTGATTCTTACATTATTTCAGAAATGGCGTGAAGAAGTGACTGCACATAAAGATGAAGTTGAGGAAGTGGGAGCTAAAGCACAAGAGATACTGGATGAGAGCCACGTGAACAGCAGGATGGGCTGCCAGGCCACCCAGCTGACTTCCAGATACCAGGCCTTGCTCCTCCAAGTCCTGGTGAGCACCTGCCTATCTGAGAATGGGCCAGCCAACATCTTGGGCCCAAATGGCCTTCTTCCCATTCGCCTCCAGTACAGAAGCATGGTGATCAACAAAGACCCTAGCCCTGCCCTTTCACTCATGGTTCCAATTTCTCTTTTCTTTCATAGGAACAAATCAAATTCCTGGAAGAAGAGATCCAGAGTTTGGAAGAATCAGAATTATCCCTCAGTTCCTATTCTGATTGGTATAACTCTACTCATAAAAATTTCAAGAATGTGGCTACCAAAATTGAGAAAGTTGATAAATCAATGATGGAGAAAAAATTGAAGACATTAGAGGTAGGCATGCATTCTTCAGGCTGTCTCTGACCTTTTCTCTTTCACTGGCCACCCTCTTGGAATCAGGTGTGTTCATCCTGACCCCATCTGATTAGTGATCCTTGACTCATTGTTTGACTCCAAATACTAAGTCACAAGCTCTTTTAAGATCAAAACCTGGCTTTGCGATGTGGCATCAGAAAGACAGAGAGGGAAAGAGAGAGAGAGAGAGAGATCTCAAATACTGAAAGACTTGGTGCCTTTTTTAAGTTTTTAACTTGGGAATTATATATTGATCAAGACTTTTAAAATGTCTATTGAAAAAGAGAAAGAGAGAGAGAGATCCCAATGCCTGGAAGTTCAGACCAAGAAGTAAATTTCAGAAACGTATGTCAAAGGAATATAGGTGGACCTAAAAAGTCCACCTAGAAGAAAGAAATAGGACCATCTCTCTATTTACTTCCTATTCACTGTCTTCATCAGGTTTTGTTAAAAGACATGGAAAAAGGCCACAGTTTGTTGAAGTCAGCCCGGGAAAAAGGAGAAAAGGCAGCTAAATACTTGGAGGAAGACGAGGCAGAGATGCTAAGAAAAGATATCCATGATCAGGTGGAGCAGCTGGAGGAACTGACCAGCACCATGAGAAAAGAGCACATGACTGTGGAAAAAGGTCTTCATTTAGCAAAAGAATTCTCGGATAAATGTAAAGCACTGACTCGTTGGATAGCAGAATACCAGGAAATTCTACACATTCCTGAAGAACCTAAAATGGAATTATACGAGAAAAAAGCTCAGTTATCTAAGTACAAGGTAATGCCTGTTACATGTTGATAGATGTGTATGGAGGGCAGGGACAACATGAGAGGGAGGTAATTCCTGATGTGTATCACCCATATGGATGCTGGAAAACATCCCTGACAAGTCTGTTCTACTGGTGAGTGTCTCCATGTCGATGTGGACAACTCCTTGGAGTTATTTGTGCATTCAGTGATGTGATATCCAAAAGTTGAATCAATAAGTTCATTGATTGCAGCAATCAATAAATGGAGACCTTTTGTGACTGTGACCCAGATATATAAATACTCCAGATAAATCTTGCTGGCATCTAATTCCCATATAGGTTTTTATCTTAGCTAATCTATGGTAAATTGAAAATAAGATGCTATATTCGACAGAAAGTTCTAATTAATCAACTATAGTTAAACAATTTAGAAATTAATTTTTAAAAGAATAAAAATGATGCAGAGATAGCTACGCATGATATAGACACAGCTAATTCACTGGATCATAATTTAAAACACTTATTCAAGCTTATATGTAGATAATTTGTTTTTTAAAAGGACCAGAATGCTTACATAGTGCTGCTTATGCCAAAACTTGTCCTTTCGGAAGCATTTCATAAGTATCTCCAATGAATGTGTTTATTTCTATGCTTGGCCTCTATGCCAAGCCAGGCAGCTTATCTTTCTAGATGTCTTGTACGAATCACAACCCATTTTCCTGCCCCTACACCAGATTACTGATATATTTAGGTAGTGCTTTTAGTCTATCTCCGTGAGGTGTCAGCTGGAATTTGTGCCCCTAACTCCACATCTAATTCAGGATGGAGCTCGCTAACTCAAGCTAGAATGAACTTCATGGACTCAAAATCAAAAGGCAATGGCCTCGATCTGTTTTATGTTGAGATGCTTTTTTCCTTTTGTTGAAAGGAATGAAGTGTAAGCCAGAAATATGAATTGTGTTAAATTTGGTCGAATGTAATTCTTTTCCATGCTTCTGTCTCTGCATATGAAACGCTGTTTGATGAACCACTCTCCTTCTGTACCACATTTGAAAACTGTATTAGCCCCAGTGAATCATCCCTTTATAATGTTTTACGCTTATTGATTTGTACACAGTATACCACAGCCTTCTCTGATGTAGGTTATGCGTTGCATGCCACAGACGTATGTGCATATTTGTCTTATTCACATGAATAAGCTGCCTTTGATTCTTTTTTCTTTATAATTCAAGTCATTGCAACAAACTGTGCTATCCCATGAGCCATCAGTCAACTCAGTGAGAGAGAAAGGTGAAGCTCTTCTGGATTTGATCCAAGACGTTACTTTAAAGGACAAAATAGACAAACTTCAGAGCGATTACCAGGACCTCTGCAGAATGGGAAAGGTAAAGAGAGATCAGAGATCCAATCAAATAGTTTGCCAAAAAGTGTGCACCCTGGCTTCTTTGTCTATGTCAGACAGTTTTAAGACTTGCTACTGGTCAGTGTGTTTCCTTGCATCAGATGGACATTGAAATGACCTATAGACTAATTTTTCCCCATTTCTGGTAACTTTCTTTTTATTGATTGATTGATCAATTGCTGTGGATTAAACCCAGGACCTTGTGCATGCTGAGCTTACATTCTTCAACCCCCTATCCCATTCTTGATACTTTTCTGCTGTCAAATAACTCTTCCTACTCTATGAGCTGCCCTGAATTTTTGAAATACAAACTCAGTTTTCAGTAGGTTTTGTGCTTGAAAGTTACCTCTAACAGGCACCTCGTTTTACAGGAACATGTCCTCTGCCTGGAGGTGAAAGTCAAAGACCATGAGGACTATAACAGTGAGCTCCAAGAGGTGGAAAAGTGGCTGCTGCAGATGTCTGGCAGGCTGGTGGCACCTGACCTTCTGGAGACTAGCAGCCTGGAGACAATTACCCAGCAGCTGGCCCATCACAAGGTACACATGGTCCCTAAAGATCTGACCTCAGGATGATTGTGACTGCCCTGCTTCTGTGTGTGTGTGTGTGTGTGTGTGCATGTATGCATGGGCATACAAGTACAGCTCTGAATTATAAAGACTAATCCTAAGAAATCAGGTCTGAGACTCAAACACAATGACAATTATGAACAGTTGAACACGATACTCTAGTAAATCAAGAATAGTTGAATCCTGGCATTCACCTTCTGAACACACTGTTGCTTTGCACTTTTCTTAGCTAGCAGCTCTTATCTCAGGATCTAGTCTTCGTGGAGTCATTTGTCAAAGTGATGCCTTCTATTTTAGAAAAATGCAGTGAACACAGAATACAAGAAAGTCTGGATTCTAGGCTGAATAACTGAGGGCACTTAGCCACTCCCAGACTCCTTGTTAACCTTTGTAAAGGCAGAAACAATACCAGTCTGTGTCAAAACTGCTGTAATAATCATATCAGGTGATGTGCATGAAAGCATTTCATAAACTATAAAGTTCAACACTGATCTGGGGTATTCTTATCTTTACCAGTATGTATTTTTAGTAATGATGTGTACCAGATGACTGATGGTCAGTTTTATGGAACCACTCATTGGTGATCTTAAGGGGCAATACAGTCATTTTAGTCAAGATGTGGTTGGTATCTACATTGTGCCTTCAGAAAGCCAAACTCTCTGCATTTCCATCAGAGGAAAAAAAATTATTTAACAAATATCAATAGAAAAGCAAGCACTGTACCTTCCACTAAGCACTGAAGAGATGCCAACCAGAGGCGGACTGCCCCTTCAGTCACCTCATGTATGGTGATTCTCTTCCACCATGAAGATGAATGATTCTTTTCAGTTGAGTGTATATAGTATCCACTGACATATCACATTGAAGAAAAAGGTGGGCCAGCACTGCTGCAGCACCCAGGTGTATCCCTCTTATGGTTAATACATTGTGTCAACTTGAGAAGCTTAGTAGTTTAACTGAGAGACTCAGCAGGGAGTCAAGGTTCTTTGTAAATACCCTCATCCTGTGTGATGGACAGCAAGGACATTTTGTGACTGTTACACCCACCCTGAAGGTGGCGGGGGTGGCCTGTGTACAATTTAAGGTTAGAGAAGAGGCTCGTTAGCTCTTTTGCTCTGGCTGCTGCCTTGAAGTGTTGCCCCAGTGCATGCCACCCTGTGTTGGAGCCAGCTGATTATGGACTGAAATCCACAGAAACTGTAAGCTAATAAACCTTTTCTTCCCTAATTCTGGGTGCCAGGTGTTTGTCTCAGCAACGAGAGAAAAGTAACTAAGACAATCCCTTAAATATGGCAGGCAACCATATCTAAGGGATATGTCAACCCAGGCACCCTGGGCCCAAATGTGCCACTTGTCATTAGCATTGTGTAGCAGTGAGGCCATTAAAACCTGATACGAAAAAGTTGGTTCCTCCTTCCTGAGTAATATATGTGAATGCTCACAGGAGAGTGCGGATCTGGGTAATGGCTTATGCTGGAACTCATGGAGCTGTGTCTCAAACTGGGTGCGGGGGGCTCTGCCATATACTACCACATTACTGGCAGTATGTTATGAGACCTCTCTGAGCTTCAGTCTTCTCATCCACGTCACAATGACCGTGCACATTTAATAGGGCTTATATATAATTCCTGGACAATAGAGGTACTAAATAAATAGTGTGTGTGAGTGCTATTTTTATCGATATAAATATTATTACATGTAAATTGTATATTATGTAAATCAATAATTAGACTTTAGATTATTACAGAAATTTGATGTTAATTATTAAATAAATTAGATATTGGTGAAATTAGACTAAAGAGTAATGCAATTGTTTAAATAAATTATGCTAGAGTTATATTTTATAGCTCTGATAAACAGACATCCTTTCATTTGGTAACAATATGATGGAACAGATATTTCTCTAAGACACTCTATCTGAAAGTTACTTGATCATTGCCTATGTAGTAAGCACTTAAACTCATGAATGCTGCTCATCAGATTATCCCTTAAAACATGCGTGTGTTTTTTCAAACTTTTGTTAAACAGTTCAGGTGGTAAACAAGGTAAATTGCAAAATTCTTTCAAAAACTTTATTAGGTGATGAAATGATTGACCTTAAATTTTCTAATTATGAGTAGTTTGTTTCCAGTGAAAAGGAGAATTATGTGGGCTCCACATCTGATGCATTTTTTGCAGGCCATGATGGAAGAAATCGCTGGCTTTGAAGACCGTTTGAATGACCTGAAAGTTAAAGGTGACACTCTGCTTGGCCAGTGTGCAGATCACCTGCAAGAGAAACTGAAGCAGAGTGTGCATGCTCACCTTCAGGGCACGAGGGACAGCTACTCGGCAATCTGCAGTACAGCTCAGCGCGTGAGTCCCCGGGAACTTTCTGTGACCGTGATGAATTATGCCTAAACGCTGGCCAGTCTAGCAGCTTTTTACCTGGGGTTGGTGCCTATGTCTCTGGGATCATTTTGGTGTGATGACAGACAGGAAACAAGAGGATAGAGGATAGTCTAGGGTAGATTACACAGAGCTGGTACATCACATATTTGATGGATGTGACCAAGCAGTGAATTTCAGATATTCAGTTTTCTCTAAACTTTTATCTCAAAAATTAATTGTAAAAAAAATGTTAAAAAGTATTTTTTGTTTGTTTTCATTTGTATACCAAAGCTTCTTTCTAATGTGCCATCTAATTTATTCTATAATACTGAAATAAATATATTTATAACAATTTTCATAAACATTATTTTTAAATTCTTTGTAGCCTAGGTTCTGTTTTAATGCAACCTTTTAAGCATGCATATAGAAATGGAGAAAAGGTTATAATGAAATGAGTTATACCTTTTCTGGTTTCATTATTTTTCATTAGTACATGTTTTGGTACATAATGTTTGCATTCCTTGTGGGGAGTTGGTACAAGTACATAACACATCTTAATTACTTTTATCCATCCCCTTTCCCTCCCCTCCCTCCAGCCCTTGATCCCCTTCCAACTTGAGAAAGATCTGTCTCCCTACTTCTTACTACATATCTTTTATTTTGCTCTTCATTTATATTTTGGTGCTCTCATCTAAGAGAAACCATGTGACATTTAAGCTTCTGTTTCTGATTTATTTCATTTAACATAATGGTCTCAAGGTATACTTTAATGGGTGTATGTCCACTCAAGTAAAATCCTTAATCTTACAGAAATAAGTCCAGGGTGAGTAAGAATTTCTCTTTTAATAAAAACTTAGTACAATAACTAAATTGGTTTCTATTGGAATTTTTAAATGGTGCTAGAAAAGGTTCTTATAACCCAGCGTGGTTCCAATAGCATGCATACTGCAGCGGGCACACAGAGTGTGCTCCATCGGTGTGCGAACCAAGTCACCCTGCCTCCGCCCAGCAGCCAAGCCTAGGATGTTCAGGTTGAATTGCTGTGTTGGAAGTTTGTCACAGATAAATGGACTTGAGGTTGCAGTTTGAGCACTCAGTCGCTAAAGGTTCACCATCACTGTTGCAGACTTTGAAAAGTTTTCCATACAATTTTGTTACTGGGCTGGCCAGTTAAAAACTGTTACAACACAGTGACCTTGGGAGAGTGATCTGTGTTCTTTGTGAAAAAAAAATCCTAGATGACATTAGTTGACTACCTAGACTTGAAAATTTCACCTTCAAAAAGTTAAGAAAAAGAAAGGATAATTGCAAGTGAAAATAAAAAAGAAAAGTAAGAGAAAAGAGAAAAAGTACTTGGCTTGGACATGGAGATTTTTGGATGAGCTCATTCATTCACTCATTCCAAAGAGATTTATTGGTTACTGACTTCCTTTATATAGAAGAAATTTTCTTTACATTAGGGATGCAACTTTAATTTTCTGAAAAACATGAATGAATATTGGAAAAGTCAATAAAAACTAAAAAGTTTAAAAAGTCAAAGAAAAATCTAAGAACATAGAACTTCATAATTAAAGTTTACAACAACAATACAGAACAAACTATCATTTTTATTTCTGCTTAGCATAAGAATAAATAGGAATAGACTCAATGTCAGATAAAAATAATAAATTTAGCCGATGCCAAAGAAAATCAGCATTCAATTATTAGATCTATTGTATCGATATTGAAAGCAAATGGACTCAATTCATTTCCTACTTTTTCTTCTTTAATGAAATGGTTTTCTCAGAAGGTATCATAGCTGTGTTTTATCTTAAACTCTAGGGGACACATAAATGTTTCCCAATATGTCTTTTTGAATAAAGTAAATATGTTTGGATTGTTGAGGGTTAATTACTTGAATAGACATATCAGAAAACATATGAACCATTCTGGATTATTGTGGTCTGGAATGTCTAAGAGGAAATGAGTGCATCAAACTCCCCATGTGTTATAATTTAGTTCTAGTTTGACCCTACTTTACAGCAGAAGAAGCTCAGTTAGAAAAATACTGGTTATCTTTTCTTAAGATGCTTTTTATTTTTACTTTTAGCTCCTACCTTAAAAAAAGAGTGGAGTGAAGAGGGAAGAAAGGAAAAGGGAATTTAAGAAAAGGAATTAAGATGTATTATGCATATGTATCAATTCTCCATAAGGAACATAAACACTATGTAATACAAAATGTGCTAATAAAAAAATGGAAAAAATTACATCATTGGGAGAAAAGTTGCAGAAATTTTAACTTTGTATGTTTATAAACATTTACTTTGTTGATTTCATGCATTGTACCTAACATATTTTGACACTTACATGAATTTTGCCCATTTTCTCTCCCCCTGTTGAATATATTATATCGTGACATATGGATTGAGAAATTATAAACCAGGGAGTGCCCATTGCATTTTGCAACATTTCTTAACATACACAACCTTAGATATGCATGTGGTATTGGG